>RJWH01005376.1:0-78527 GCA_004363575.1 Solenodon paradoxus | reverse complement strand
TTTAAAACAGTCACAAGAATACCTTCTCCCAGACTGGTTATGTAGACTGAAAATGTAAAGGCTGATGTTCTTCTGTCTTGGTGTAACCTTCCCCTTCCACGGCCTGGGCTAGCTGTCCAGGAGCTGGTTTGGACAAATCCGGCCATGGACTTTGCCAGGCACGCCCCACTCCCTCTGTGTGCCGCAGGACACATTTCTGGTACTTGCTCTTGGTGGCACATTGTCACGTTTGATTTTATTTCCTACTACTCTTTATCATGATTCCAGAGAACAAAGCACAGAGCACAGCAGGTGGAGGGAGGCTAAAAGGGAAAAAGGCCTGAGGCATCTATTAGTGTTCTTAGACAGGGCTGAATAGAGGAGGCAGAGAAAGGAGACCTGGGGAACAGTGGGAGCCTGCCTGGAAAGGGAGAAGTGGGCAGGTCAGGCTTTTCCTGCACCCCTAAGGGCAGAGTCCAGACAGCTGGAGATATTATCTCTTCTTCGAGGGCAGACTGCATTTTCTCTTCCAGAGAGGCCTTCCAACAAAGGGCTGTTCTTTACCATGCCTGCAGGATAAGAGCTTCATTTTTTTCATGTGTTCCATTCTTGACCTCTTTGTCTTAACTTCCTGACAGTGCAGAAATGGTAGATTTCTGATTTCACTAAGAACTCCAGAATAAAGTGGTTGGAGGGAGACAGAGTCTGAATTTGTGTTTTCCAAGCGACTCCTGACTGGGACAGATGATGAGAGCCCTAGGATCTAAAGAAGGCAGTGGGGAGTGAGAGCAGTAGTTATTAATCAAGGAAGGCTTTATGTAGGCGGTGACTTTTCTGCTAGGTCCTAAAGGGACACACAGGAGTTGAGTAGTTAGTAATACATGGAGAAAACGGCATAAAATGGTGGTGGGACAAGAAGAGTGTTCGGAAGATGTGGCTCAGTACAGATCAAGTATAGGGCCTGCTTGGGAGAGGTGGCAGAAGACAAGGCATCGTAGGTCGAGAAAACAGTGTCTGCCTATTAGGTGGCAATCAGGAAGCTGGGGCTCCCAATTTCAAAGGGAATGGGGAAGCCCAATTTCATCACCAGGGGCTCAACGTTATGGATTTCGGCATTCCCTGGTGGCCATTTCAGACATCGCACAGAGCGCTTTAACCTTTCTAGAGAATATTTTGTAAATAGAAGCTGTTTCTAGAGCAAAAGCTAACATTTCAATGAGTAAACTCTTTATAATCCACGCAGGTCAGACTATTTCACTGTGTGCGAGGGCAGAACACGACAAACTGCTCCTTTATCTGATCATGTAGTCATTCCTTCACTATTTATATTCCAGGTATAAGAACCCCTGCATTCTTTTTTTCATTTTAATTGTGTTGAATGAACACAGCATGATGACATTGTATAGGCATAAGGTGTGTATCATCGGAAATCAGTGTCTGAATACAAAACATTAAGTGCATCCTTCACCATATAATTGACCCCTTTTACATGATTTGGCAGCCACCCTTCCCCTCTGGTAACCACTAATGTAGTCCTATACACTAAAAGTCTATCTTTGTTTGATTTGGTTCACTCGTTTGTTTGATTTCTCTCTAGACCATACATGAGTGAAATCTTACGGTGTTTGTCTTTTTCCTTCTGATTTACTTCACTGAGCAAAATTTCCTCTAAGTCTATTCAGCTTGTTGCAAATGGCGGGGTTTCATATTTTTTAAACAGCTGTGTAGTATTCCATTGTGTATATAAGCCGCACCATCTTTATCTACGCATCTGTCAATGAGCACAGACTCTTTCCAGTTCTTGACAGCTGTCGATAATGCTGGCATCAACACGGGGTTTATATGGTTTTTCAAATTAGTGCATTTGTGTTTTTCAGGTGAATACTCAGAAATGGCCTCACAGGATCATATGGAATTTATTTTTTTTTAATTGAGGGAACTTTAATATACAAAAGTCTGTTTATATGTGCACGTTCACTGTTCATCAGATTAGCACAGCATGCCCACCACCAGATTACCAGTAGTCAATCTTCCAGTACTGCCCACGAGACAACACCATCACCACTCGTTCCCACCCCACCCCTTCCTCACTGGTAACCTCAGCTCTATGGTTCACATCCAAGGGCTAGTTTTTGTCTTGTCTCTTCCTTTGCTTCGTTTATATTCCGCGTACAATTGAAATAATCTAGTATTTGTCTTTCTCCTTCTGACTTGTTTCACGTAGCATCATCCCCTCTAGATCCATCCCTGTTGATTCAAATGACAGGATTGCATCTCTTCTAAGCGCTGTGTAGTGTTACGTTATGTCTATAGACCACATCTTCTTTATGCTTCATCTGACGATAGGCACTTAGGAAGTTTTCAATTCTTGGCTCTCATAAATAACGCTGCAGTAAACATGGAAGTTCATATATCTCTGTGAATTTGTGTCTTTGTGTCTTTCGAATAAACAACCAGAAATGGGATGATGGTAGCATAATGAATTTCCATTTTCAATTTTTTTGATAAATTTCCAAACTCTTACTTAATGGTTGCATTAATTGCACTCCCACTAACAGTGTAAGAGTTCCTTTTTCTGAATATCCTGTCAACACTTGTCGTTTCCAATCTTTTGGATACTAGCCACTCTCACAGTTGTGAGGTGATAGCTCATGTTGTTTTGATTTACATTTCCCTAATAACAAGAGAGGAGGAATATATTTCCATGTGCCAGTTGACCATCTGTATTTCTGCTTTGGAGAAATGCCTATTTAGATCGTCTGCCCATTTTTTATTGGACTGTTTTTCTGTTGTTGACTTTTTGCGAGTTCTTTATGTATTTTGGATATTAAACCCTTGTTGGATATATGATGTGCAAATATGTTCTCCCATTTAGTATTATGTCTTTTGTATTTTGGTGATAGTTTCTTTCACTGTGAAGAAGTTTCTTAGTTTCATGTAGGCCCATTTGTTTATTTATTTTTTTTTTTGTTTCAATTACCCCTGGAGTTGAGTCCCCAAGGACATTTCTAAGGCCGATGTCAGAGAAAGTACTGCCTATGTCTTCTCAGTATTTTATGGTTTCTGGTCTTATGTCCAAGTCTCTAATCCATTTTGAATTAATTTTTGTTTATGGTGTTAGAGAGTGGTCTAGATTTATTTTTTGCCTGTCACTGTCTAGTTTTCCCACATCACTTGTTGAGTACACTGTCCTTGCCCTGTTGTATTCCCTTGACTCCTTTGTCATAAATTAGTGGTCCATATATGTGTTGGTTTGTTTCTGGACTCTCAATTGTCTTCCATTGATGTGAGTCTGTTTTTATTCCAATAGCACACCAACATGATTGCTATTGCTTTGTAGCATAGTTTGAAGTCGGAGTGTATGATACCTCCACTTCTTTTTTCTCAGCATTATTTTTGCTATTAGGGACCTTTTGGAGTTCCAAGTAAACTATGTGATTTCTGGAAGGTGCTCTGCATTCTGACCTCTCCTACTTGTGTTTCTCTTACACACCTCTCTGAATCTTGCAAATACTCTCTAACACATTTTGTACAGTATCAATGAAGCCTCGCACTTATAAATGCTCTTAGTAACTCTTCTTTGACATTCACTCAACAATTATTTGTTGAGTACCTACCACATGTGAAGTAATATTATAGGCAATGGAAACCTAACAGTAGATTAAGCGGACACAATTCCCTGCTCTCATGGAGCTCGTGGTTTTTCAGAGGAGGAGAATACGGCAACAAGCAATATAAGAAAATAGCTAGGCATGACCTGGTGGAGCAGCCACTAAGTTTATCGCCTCCAAAGAAACAAGCCACATACCCCTGGGTTTGAGTCTCAGTCCAGGGGGAAACAACCAGTCTGAACAACTAAATAAAAGTAAAATAAAGATGCTTGTTCCTCCTCTCGCTTCCTGCCTGCCTGCCTATTCAGACTTCATTCTGGCCTGCACCTTTCCTTTACAAAACAAAAATATATAATGTATGTTTAAAGTTGATAAGTGCAATGAAGGCAGTGACATACAGATAGAGAAGGGGGATGGAAACTTCTGGGACTGGGTACTGAATTTCTAAATACGGTGATCAAGTTAGACATTACTGTGAAGGTGGCAGTTGAGCAAAGACTTGAAAGAGATGAGAGAGCCAGCCATGTAGAAACAGGGTAGAAGGTAGTTCCAGACAGAGAGAACTTCAGTGCAAAGGGTCTGAGGTGGCTTGTCTGGAGTGTGCAAAAACTATTAATCAGGCTTTGTGACTGATTAGGACTGAGAAAGGGGGAGAGTCATGACAGAGGATCTTAGAAGCATATCAAAGAGCTAAAACATTACTCTAAATGCGATGGGAAGTCATTGAAGCATTTTTACAATTAAGTGTACTGAAGGAACATTGCACCGTAACATCATATAGCTTTATGGTAAGCATCATTTTAAGCAGAGGAGTGAATGGTCTGAATTAGGTTTTATAGGATCATGTCGACTGATGTGGTAGAAACAGACCTGACGAGGGATGGCGCAAGTAGGGAAACCAGATAAGAAGCTAGAGTAGGACCAGCATGGTAATGGTGAAGATGCGCATGCTCTTTGCTACCTTCTCTTACTGAGGATATTTACTCAATTTTTTATGCTGTGGGTCTCTTCCTAAATTGTCATAATCTTGCATGAGAGAAAAAAACAGCAGTCATATGTGTTTATATATTTTCATTAGTGTCATTGCAGGATCTTGGACTAAATAAACAGAAAGACTGATGTTTGTGTGGAGGGGGGGGGTCTCATTTATTTACTTATTTTATCTTTTAAAGGAAAAGCGCAGGTAGGAATGAAGGCAGGTAGGCTGCAAGGTAGGACGAGAGAAGGAAGAAGCACTTTTATTTTTATTTTCACTTAGTTGTTCGCAATGCTTGCTTTCCCCAGACCCAGGACTTGAACTTAGGGGCATTTGGTTTGCTTCTTTGGAGGCAGCTGACCTGATCACTGCTCCACCAGGGTGCACCAAATTTATATTTTTAAAATGGATCTGTTGAAGTATAATTTTTATATGACAAAATTCATTCATTTTAAGTGTACAACTCAAAAATGTTTAAGTAAATCTGTAGAATTGTGCAACCATTACCACTATCGAGTTCTGGTGCCAAAAGAGCTCTCCCGTGTTCACTTACACTAACTCCCTGTTACATGCTCAGCCCAGACAACCACTAATTTACTTTCTGGTTCTATAAATTCACCTTGTCTGTACATAATTTATGTAACATCTGATATGTGATCATTTGCATCTGGCTTTTCACATTCAGTGTAATGTCTTTGAAATTCACGAATGTTCTAGTATGAATCCCAGCAGTTTCTTCCTTTCTCTTGCTGAGTAGTACTCCATTTTATGGATATATCGCATTTTGCTTATTTGCCTGGTCATGGGCATTTGAATTGTTTCCAGTTTACCTATTATGAGTAGGCTTATGAGCATTATGTACAAGTCTTTGTATAGTTCTATATTTTCATTTTCTTTGGGTATGTTCCTAAGGGTGTAATTGCCTCATCTCATAATTGGTTTATGTTTAACATAAGAAACTGCCAAAGTATTTTACAATGAAATCAGAAATGAAGTTCCTAATTTCTCCACATCGTTATCAACAATTGCTATTATTTCGTTTTCATTATTGCCATATCTTAATGTTCATTTTTGTAATTCATGCTCTTTTACAACACAAGTGACTTTGAAAAACATTATTCTGAGTGAAAAAAAAACAGATGTGAAAGACCACATGCCCACTCTAGTAGGTATGAATAGTTTACCTCACTGCAATTAGGATGAATATTTTCCTAATAAATAATGATAATGACACCTTCTCTACTACTTAGGAATAATCGTTACATTTTATTTGATAAAATACCTATATTCAGATATTTTGCCAATTTAAAAATTGGTTGCTCTCAGTATTACCTCTCTCCAATGAGAATGGCCTAGATCAAAAAAACTAGAAACAACAAGTGTTGACAAGGGTGTGGAAAAAAGGAACCATCCTATATTGTTGGAGGTAAAGTAAATTAGTGCAGCCTCCAAAGCATCCTTTGGGAAAAAGGATAGAGATTCCTCAAAAAAATGTATCTGCCATTTGACCCAGCAATCACACTTCTTGATATATACCCATAGAATATGAAAAATTTAATCAGAAAAGAAAATATCTGCAACCCTCTGCTCACAGCAGCATAATTCACAGTAGCCAAGACATGGAAACAACCTAAATGCCCATCAACAGATGACTGGAGAAAGAAGCTGTGGTCTATATAGTCAATGGAATTCTATGCAGCCGTTTAAAAAGTCAGCAGGGTTTCCTTTACAGTAAACTGGATGGAGCTGGAGATGATTGTGCTAAGTAAAATAAGCCAGAGGGAAGCAGAGATGGCTTCACTCATATGTAGACTATATAGAAAAAATAAATTAACAGAAAATCCCCAACAAAATTCACAAGGCATAAGATAGTGACTACCAGGAGGGTGGGGGGCAGGGAGGGGAGAAAGGAAGAACAAGATGTTTGGTGGTAAAGGGCATTAGAACTCTGGTGGCAGGTGTGGTGTGAATTATACACAGACTGAGTTGAGAATTCAATATTCTAAAATGAATTTAGCAATGCAAACTAAATAGTAAAATAATAAAAAAATAAAATTGAGTTGTTGTCTTTTAATTTAATTTTAAGACTTTAATGTATTCTGACTAAAATCTCTCCATAATATACATAATTTGCAAATATTCCCCCGCAACCTGTGGCTTGACTTTGCATTTTCTTAATGCTGTCTTTTGGAGTGCTAGACATTAACGTTTTAGCAGAACTCTACTTTCTCAGCTTGTTTTAGAAGTTCATGCTTTTGGTGTTGTTAATCTAAAAACTCTGTGCCTAATCTAAGGTCACAAAGATTTTCTTCTTAGTTCTCTTCTAAACGTTTATAGTTGTACCTCTTCTATTTAGATCTATCATCTATTTTGAGTTATTTTTGTGTGCTTGTATGGAGTATGTTATGACGAAGGGATGCAACCTAATTTTTGCGTGTAGATATTCATTTGTCTCATTTGTTTAAAAGACTATTTCTATTATTGAAATATCATGAAATCTTCTCAATAACTAAATGAGCATGAATATCATGGTCGATTTTAGACTTTCAGCAATGTTTCATTGATCAATGCTTCCTTACATCATTATTACATTGTCTTGATTACTGTGGGTTTGTGTTGAGTATCCCCTAACTTTGCGCTTGGCTTTCAAAAGTGCTTTGTTCATTTTGTGTTCTGTGCATTTCCATGTAAATTTTAAGGACATTTGTTTATTTGCACAAAAAATCATTGAGAATTGCATTGCATTTATAGATCAATTTTGGCAGAACTGCCATCAATCTTGAGTTTTGTAATCCATGGACCTAAATTTTCTCCTTATTTATGTAGATCTTTTACAAATGTATCTCAACAATCACTTGTATTTTCAGAATACACGTCTTACATTTTTTGTTAGCTTTATTCCTAAGCAACTTTCTTCTTTGTAGAGGATAATGTAAAAGGTGCTGTTTCCTTAATTTCCTTTTTGGATTGTTCATTGCAAAAATATGCAAATTATTTACCTTTTGCATGTTGATCTTCTTGCTACTTTGCTCACTTCATATATTAGTTCTAGTAGTTTCTGGGGCTTCCTTAAGATTTTATATGCATAGGGCCAGGTTAACTACAAGTAGGGATAATTTCTTTTCAGTTAAAATTCATTGTATTTCTTCTTGTTGACTAATTGCACGGACTAGAACCAGCAGTATAATGTTGGATAGAAGTGGCAAGAGCAGATACCTTGTCTTGGACTTAGTTTTAGGAGAAAGCATTCACTCTCTCGATAATTATATTAGCTATAGGTGTTTTTGCCGGTTTCATAAGTTTATTAGATAACATGGAGGAGAAAGAAAGCAAAGGAGGAGAGTCTCCTGGGCAGGGAGGGCTGCACCTGATTTCTATGAGATTCCTACATTTATACCCCTCCTTTAGCCTGAGGAAGGGCTATTGATAAAAAGAGATTGCTTTAAAACATCAAAGAATAAGCCGTCACTGCAGGTGGTTCCTGGTGAGATAGGAAGAGAGAGATTTCTCAGTTTAGTTCTAAAAGCTCTGGCACTGAAAGGAATTTACGGCTCCATCCTGTCAGCAACTCCCCATCCTCCAAGTCAGTGCGGTAGCCTCTGGCATTTTGGTGGTCCCCAGGCTCCTTGTTCCCTTAGAAATCAGCGTTGGCTTCTTGGGCCTCTAGTGCTCGGGAAAGGGCCTGTCTAGTGTGACTCAGATTGGCAGCATCCCTTTCCTCACTCTCTCTCTATCATTCTCCCCTAACCACATCCCGGCACTTAAAATCTTTGGGCTGTAGATGGCTAAAGGTCTGGCTTCCATAACTGCTTCCATGCTGGTTGTGGCCACAGGTGTCCCTGTCTAGGGACCGGAATAGGTTACTACACTGTCCCTACCATAGAATAAGGATGTGGCTCAATACCATTTGTCCTTGTGGAGTAGGATATGTGGCTCTCGGAGACAGGTTCCGGAATGATGATTCGGGAGCGCTGGGGTCCAACAGCAAAAGTTCAAGAAAGAATTCTTGAATATTAGAGTGCAGTTTTATAAGTTTATAGAGAAAATGGAGGAGAAAGAAAGCAAAGGAGGAGATAAGAGTCTCCTGGGAAGGGAGGGCTAGCTATAGGTTTTTATGTCGACAATTCATATTTCATTTCTCCAGTGACATAGTTACTGTTGAATGTAAATTAAAGGCCTGATGGCACATCAAAACCGGGTCCTTTATATAATTTAAAGAGGTGAGACCTCAGGCTAGCTCACAAGAGAAGCATCTACTCTTTGTTCCAGGTTATGGAATTTTGCTAGCCTTGAGCTCATCAATAATTTCTTCAATATCCTTAGGTCTCAGATCCTCATAGTAATGATCATTTATTTAAACCATTAGTGCATTTACACAGGCTCCTATACTTTCTACTTGTATGAGAGTAGGCTGATCATACATGCTATTTTAAATGTGACAGTACCATTCTTTTCATATTTCCTGAGCATCCCACAGTTTTAACAAAAATGTAAATTTTATCCCTCTTTAATAATAAGCCAGAGCCATCTTTAATATGGGGCAGGTGGCACGGTTGAGTTGCCCTGGGCCCACTCTGTTGAGGGGAACTCAAAGCAGCTGCCCCTTTTGCCCCGCGTTAAAGATGGCCCTTGCCAGCACTGACTGATGTGGCCAGAGCTGCTACTACTGTTCCTGCCCCCCTGTGAGGAAACAGGAGTCGTGGGAAGAGGATTTCCCCCACCCCATGTGTGCCTGTTCCTTCAAAGGGGAGACACAGGTAAGAACTATGGGGGTTGTCTATTACACTGTGGAGGTTATTGGGGATTTCTGGCCAATTTCTGGGATGGTTAAAGCAGCATGTGTTTTAGGCAGGACATTTAGAGCAGGGTTTATAGAGTTGCCAAATTTGATTTTCACCTAAGGTGCCAAAATTCCTTGTACCAATCGTGGTCATTTGTATGACATCCCACCAGACTACACTCATTATTATGCAGTCACCAATTGGCATCGGGTAGTACTTACTTGCTGTTGGCCTGGCTGCTCTGCTTCTGCTCGTATTGCCCTGTATCCCCTCCTCTTCTTAGTTTCCAGCACATAACCTCATCCCGTATTTGTCATCCCAATTTCCTATTTTTGTCTCAAGGGAATTTGGTCAGCCTATATAACAGTGAAAAATTTGTCGGATGTAGTCTACCCAAACTTTATTTCAAAATGTTTCTGAATGGCCTCCAGGATGCTGTCAGAGGTCTGAAGCGTGCAAGGTGTAATACTGCAGACCTGCATGTGATACTGGCCAACTGACTTTTCAATGTACAGTGTATAAAAAAGTAGTTACTTCCTGTCCTTTCATTGGAGGTAATTGTAAAACTTCTGCAATCTTGTTCATAACAGAGATGGGCAGTCATCCATTCTGTCTTTGGATGAGATCCAGGACTGGAAGTACAGCTGCTGCTTTATGCCCTTCTGGATAGAAATTTTTTTTTTTACAATTGCTTCTATCCTATTATGGTTTTCTGGTGTGAAATTAAATGAAGTGTCTGTGTTATTCTCAGGAGTATCTCTGTGCACAAAATAAGGCTCCTCCAGCTCCATTTTGCACAGCTGCCTTATGAAAATTCTGTATATGTCTTCCCCACTGGACAGTGAGACCAGCCACCTGGGCCCAGAGAGCTGCAGACAAGAATGTAGTGGACCGAACTGTTGGCCCCTCCCCAGCTATAGGTTTTTCATAGATATCAGGCTGGAGATATTCCTTACTATTCCTTGTTTGGTGAATGATTTTATCATGATCTGGTGTTGAATTCTGACCAACAATTTTTTTTTCTGCATCTGTTAAGATAATGTATTTTGTCCTTTGTTTTATTAGGCTACTATAGTAAATTAATTTATTTTCATATGTTGACCTGATTTGGTAGTGTTGTGATAAATCCTACTGTGTCTTGAGGTATAATTATTTTTATATGTTGCAGGATTTGGCTCACTAGTATTTTGTTGAGGATTTTTGCCTCTGTATTATGAGATATTGATCGGTAGTTTTCTTTTCTTATGATGTCTTTGTCTGCTTTTGGTATCAGAGTAATAGTGGCCTGAAAGAATAAGTTAGTAGTTATTCTTTATTTTCTGGAAGAGTTCATGAAGAATTGGTGTTTATGTCTTTGAATATGTGATTGATTTAATCAGCAAAACCATTTGGATCTGATTGAATTTTGATGTGATTTGTACATTTATCATTTTGGACAAATAAAGTAAATGAAAGAGACAATAACTTGGTCTATTGAAAAAGTTTGTTATATGGAGAGTTTCATTATTATTCCTTTTTTTAAATATACACACATCTCATATAAACATAAACATGCTGTCTATCTAGAACACAATGGAAAACCAACACAAAAGAGAAAATAGCAACCTTCAAGCATACCAAATTAGTGCCCAATGTCCATGTTTTTCACTCAGTAGGAGAGAGCCATGAAATTTCATGGTGAATCTGTTTACTCTTACAGTATGTAAAATGCTAACAGACTTGGATAACTGGGTTCCCATTTTATAGTAGATTAGAAGCCACAATCTAAACCCAAGAGAAGACCTCTTCAGGGGAAGTCAGTGGTCAGGAAGTGATTCATATCAATCTGACAGAGGGTGAGTAGTCATAAAAACAATAAAGGTGTGTGCTGGTGGAGTAGTGGTTAAGTCAATCACCTCTGAAAGAGCACAGGCCACATACCCCTGAGTTCGAATCCCAGGTCCAGAGGGAACATACAAGACGAGCAACTAAATAGAATAAGTGGATGTTTCTTTCTCCTCTCGCTAATCACCTGTCTGCCTACTTGCCTTCATTCCTGTCTGCACCTTTCCTTAAAAGAAAAAAAAAAAGACACAGGAATTCAATTTGCTGCAGAGGCAGATTATCCTACAAACCCCATTACCTGGGTTTGGAAAAGAACTACCTTTGTAGGCATAAGTGCTGTAATAAATGTCTATAACAATAAAATGGAGACATCTAGAAGAGAATAAATTATGATCAGGGATAAACTGCCAGTGATTTGGAAAAGCCAGGATGGTTTCCAGACTGATTTATCTACTGGGGATTTCAGATAGCTGAGATTTACTAGGTTCCTAATGTACAATGATGAAGGACGGTGAGTGGCTTTCATTACATTTGACATTTATAGTCTCATTGTGTGACAATGTGCACTCAGGGGTGTAGATGACTCTGCTTGGACTACTGAGTGGTTTAAATAGAGGAGTTTATTCTCCCCAGTTCTGGCAGCTGGAAGGTGGAGGTGTGCGGGCACTTTGGGCTGCTCCTGAGGCCTCACTTCTTGGCTTATAGGCTGTTGCCCCCTTGCTGTGTCTGCACCGGGTCTCTGTGTACCTGTCTTCCTGGTGTTTATGTGTCCAAACACCCTCTTCTTATAAGGACAGCCGACAGCTTGGATTCAGAGCCACCTTATTGCCTCATTTTAATGTAATCACTCCTTTAAAGGCCCCATCTCCAAACATTCACATTTTCAGGTGCTGGTAGTGAAGGCTTAAACATATGAATTTGCGGTGGCAGGGGGACAAAATCCTATTCAGCCCATAACAAGGACTGACCAAAAGTAGAAGAGACCACAGAATGTGGGAGCAAAAATAAAATATTCATCGGTGATCCTGGAGCGTTTAAGAAATATACTGTGTTCACAATAGTCAAGACATAGGAGCGATCTAAATGCTCATAAACAGAAGCGGCAGCTGTGATAGTTACACTCAATGGAGTTCTATGCAGTTATTTTTTTAAAAATGAAATTGTGCCCTTTGCAACAACCTGGGTGGAACTGGAGGGGATCGTGTTTAAAAAAAATAAGTCAGAAAGAAAACGAGAAATATAGAGTGGTTTCACTCATGTGTAATATAATGAAGTGAAACTAACACACATATCCCAACAAAATTCACAGGACACAGGACTGAGGTTACCACGGACGTGGGAAGGAGGAGGGAAGGAAACTGGGGGAGCGATGGAGGTAAAGAGCACTGGAACTCTGGTGGTGGGTGTGATGTGAAATATAGACTGAGATGCAATTTCAGTCTCCTAAAATAAATATAACATTGTGAACAAACGAAACAATAAATATTCCTATGAAAAAAAAAGAAACATAGTGTGTGAGAGTGATTCAGTATACTGAGACTTCTTAGCAACCCACTGCCCTGGGTTTGAAAAAGAACTAGTTAACTCTCCACTTTATCCTCAAGCATTAACATGTACAAAACACCGAATGAAAAGTCTCGGGCTGGGCTGCATTGACTGGGAAGAAAGGGCTGTTTGGAGGAGGTGAGAAGGTCTGCTGAGTGCTCCGTGGCTTACCTACGTACACAATGTACACAATGATAATGTGAAAAAAAATGTGACTTTTCTGTCATGCAGCAGAACTGGGAGACTTTCACGAAGACACAGATAGGAAGCATCTGGCACAAAGCCGATATTTACCGAACCAAGATTGTTTAGAGAATAAGATCATGCACTTTCATCAGAAGCACATGTAAGTACTTTCCTGGCACCTGCTTCCCCAGACGGGGAACCCTAAAGTTGGGGGCAGACTCTTAAAAGCAGGTCCTAAAGTCAAAGAAGCCTCAGATTCAAGACAAACCTGAGCTCCTCCTGGACCTCAAGGGGTAAAAGTGTCATTCTTGTTGCGTTTACTAGGCTCATTCTTGCTTCTTGCAGTGGCAGGAGCCCAGCTGAATCTGACATTCTGCTACTGGACATAGCAAGGAAACTGGATATGTATGGCATCCGTCCTCACCCCGCCAGTGATGGAGAAGGCATGCAGATCCACCTGGCTGTCGCTCACATGGGAGTGCTGGTGCTACGGGTAAGAAGTCATTCCATTAAAGCCGTTCAGTTTGAGAGCTTCTCTTGGCTCACACTTGGGTGTCCATTGACAAGGTGACCCCACCTCTCCATCTTACCACCAGTCAGAAAGGGAGGTGAACACTCAGAGTGTTGTGTGTAAGTCTTTCCTCCTCCACATGCTTTGCTTCCATTGGCAGTTCATGACTGAGTGAATTCTGAGAAGCTCATACGTTATGTCCACTAGCATGGTGGAGAGTTGAAGTCAAGAGTTTCTTTGGAACTTTGAGACTCTTAAAAAGAATATCGATTGGGTATCCTAAAAGCTTAGATTGTGATACCAAATGCATTCGCATTGTCCAAACTTGCTGGAAACAACCTGACGGGTCCCAAATGTGATGTGCTCATTCAGTTACTGGTTTATATTTTTCATCGATTTTATCGAAGGAATATTGGATTATAGCATAAACTAGATTTAAGGTTATAAATAATAGCAACTTTACACCTGTATATAATACACTATTCCACTATTTCCTTTCTTCCTTCAATATGCAGTAAGTCAATCCTGATTACCTCATTTGTCTCCTCTTTCTCTCCCATCTCCTCCTGCACCCACTGATTCACTTTTTTAATTAAAAGTCTATTGCTTGATTTTGTTTGTTTTTAAAGTCTATTTTTGTTTAATTAAGTTCATTCATTTGCTTGATATCTCTATACACTATATATGGGTGATATCATATGATGTCTCTCTTTCTCCTTTTGGCCTATCTCACGAAGCATAACTCCCTCCAGTTCCTCCCATGTTGTTGCAAATGGCAGGATTTCACTTTTTCGAGAGCTGCATAGTATTTCACAGTGTATATATCACACCTTCTGTATCCACTCATCTGTGGATGAGCATTAAGATTGTTTCCAGCTCAAGTATTATAAATAGAGCTGCAATGACTATAAGGATGCATGTATCTTTGCGAATAAGTCTTACTGTGCTTTTAGGGTAATAATTGGATCACCTGGAATTTCCATTCTCAAATTTTTTGAGCAGTTACTTGTTTAATGACGTGCCCAGTGCCCAACCCTACTGTTGCCATTTACTGGCCCATCCTTTCCTCGGGGCTTTTTTTTTTCCAGGTTAGAAACAAATTCAGGACTCTCACTCCCCATTGTTATTAATCCTCACTCTAGGGAACTTGGCCAGAGGCTGTTTTTTTTTTATTTTTCATTCAATTGTTCACACTTGTTTCTCCTCAGACCTGGTACTTGAACCCAGGGGTATTGACTTCCCTTGGAGGCGATTGACCTAACCACGACTCCACCAGGACACACTCGGAGGCGATTTTTTTTCCTCAGTATTTCAGTCTATTGAGTCTCCTCACATTTGGGAACATTCCATGAATTTAGATCCAAGTTCAAGTTCAAGAACATTTGCTTAACCTTCAAAATGACAGACAAATACCCAGAGAAGTTTGAGAACAAATTATTTGTGTCAGAGCGGAAGGGGTGGCAGATGCCCTGACCCTCAAGGACTGAATTTGAACTCAGAAGTAAGTCACATAGCAGATTACATACAGGCTTGGCTAAAAGCATCTTGACTGTTTTTTTTTTATTTGGCTTTAAACTTTACATTGTGAGAAACATTGATGGACAGAAGACCTAATGAATCACAGGCATACCTGTTTGCCCAGGAGGAAACCTTCAGCCATTCCCTTTGACCCCTGAACCTTGCCACTTCTTACTGCATGGGAAAAGATGGAGAGGGCAGGGAAGCAAGGCCATCACATTGATTGTGATCTCTGTTAATGTGCATACTTCCTTGGACAGATGGGAACAATATAGCTGGTCTATTCTGTCTGACCCTAAAG
The DNA here is from genome assembly GCA_004363575.1 of Solenodon paradoxus. NCBI lineage: Eukaryota > Metazoa > Chordata > Mammalia > Eulipotyphla > Solenodontidae > Solenodon > Solenodon paradoxus. The sequence goes on along the minus strand of RJWH01005376.1, from coordinate 63,295 downwards.
CCAGTCAAAGAAGACTTATGTGTTCAGTACATTCTACATGTTCTTTGCTGTAGTACTTTGTATTACCATTATTCTTTCTTTAAAAACAGCCTTATTGAGATATAATTTGTACTATCAAATTCAACTGTTTTAACAGTACATTTCATTGGGGTTTAATTTATTTCTAGATTTAAGCAGTAATCTATTCATTCATCCTTCTATAAGTATACTTATTGTGCATCCACTCTGTGCCAAGCACTAGAGCTGTAGAGGTAAATAGAAATAATCTTGACAATCAAACAAGTAATTATAAATTAATGGGATGTGTCCTATGCTAGAAGAAATGTGGGACACTAGGGTAACTCATATTAAAGGGACTCACATACATATTAAGACCTAAGGAAGCTGTCAAGGTCAAAGAAATAGGGTTGGGAAGTGAAGGAGACAGTTCCCGAAAAGAAACACACGAAGGCGCTGAAAAAGACAAAGGATGACATAATCCAGAAAGTAACATTAATCATGACACATGGCTCCTGTCATTGAGATACTCAAATTTGGAGAGACCAGAGAAAGAATGATCAATATCAGCAGGTAATCAATGGCTAATCTATCATATTTGCTTATCATAATTGCACCACAAGTATATATAAGAGACTAATAAATGTGCTTACCTCTAGAGGATAGATAGATGGGGACAGAGGTAGGAGTGACAGTGCTGGGAGTGAAACTTCTCTATATCTTTTTGCATATCTTTGATTTTTGACCTTGTGAGCTAACGACAAACATATAGCAGAAAAGCTAGGCTATTTGGGCAGTCCAGGGCACTCAAGCGTTCAGGAGAGTTAGAAATGGGAGTGGGCTGCAGAAGTTATACAGAATACCCTAGAGAAGGTGCTACCAGAGCTGACAGGAAGGTTTCACAGGGCCATTTCCTGAAGGCCAGCTGACTGTGATGACTGAGGCATGTACCATGTAAAGTCGAAGGACCCAGGTTTGCTACCTGATTCCAAGGGCAAAAATCAAAATCAAAGAAAGAAAGAAGTAAAAAGAGCTTCTTCCTCCCATCCCTCTCTCCCTTCCTCTCTCCCTCCCTTCCCCCTTCCCTCTCTTCCTCTTTAAAAAAGTTTCCGACTATGGGGAAGGCACTCCAGGTAAGGAGAATGAGGGAACTGACTGAAGAGAAAATATAGAGTTGGCTAGAAGTATGTTTGGGGAGAGGAATGGAATAGAAGGTTCAGTATAGTTGGGGCAAGAAAATGCAACGAAGACTTTAGACCTGATGAGCCAGTAGTGTGGCCTTATTGAAGATGTTTGAGTAAATTGGGTGGCAGGATAAAATGACTGTAAAAAAAATAGATGAGGTGCACCCTGGTGGAGTAGTGGTTTGGTCAGCTACCTCCAGTTGGCATAGTCCATGTATATCCCAAGGACCTGGCTTCACCTCCCAGGCCAGGGAGACCAAGACGTACAACTAAATAAAAATGAACAGGGTGCTTCTTTCTCCTCTCTCTTCCTGCCTGCCTACTCGCCTTCATTCCTATCTATACCTTTTCTTTAAAAAATGAATAAAAAATAGTTGATTCCTTCTTGAGGAGGGGGTGCTATTTAGAGACTCTTTGGCAGAATCTGTTTCTACTGTGATCTCTCTATCGTGCTTAGAATTGTACCTCAGGCATACCTCCTCTTGCATTTCAGAGCAGTCTTTAGTCCTACCTGGAATTCCTTCTTTGCCCACAGCTTCTACCTAGTATGAGAGGATCCATATCTGCAAGAGATAGGTCGAGGATAGTCCCATTCATGAAGTGCATTTTCTAACAGGTTTGTGTTGTCTTATAAACCATCTTGTGCAGACATTCATCTTGTAATTTGCTGTATGTTTCATTACAGGGAAATACAAAGATTAATACTTTCAACTGGGCTAAAATCCGCAAGTTAAGTTTTAAGAGAAAGCATTTCCTCATCAAACTTCATGCCAATATCTTGGTAGGTAGCTTTCTAATAAATTATTTTACTTTGTATCACTTTGATTTCTTGGTTATTGCTTCAAATGGTTTGGATATAAGTGGTAAAAGTTGACTGGCCCTGATGGCTGATGTGCTCTCTCTTTTGTCGCTATAAAAATAAATTAGGATCTTAGTCATATTTTCACTAAAGGCAAAACACTAAAAAAATCTGACTAGCAGTTCAGAATTAATAAACTTAATAGGAAAATGGGGTAGCTGGGATGAAAGACAAGTATCCTTGGAAACCACCTTTTCAGGGATTTGATACATCAAATGAAAGTGATCATATCTAGGACTAATGACAGATTCATTTGATGTTATTTGCTCCATTTTATAAGTATTTGCATCCTCTTTCCTTAAGCAAAGGTTACTGAATTCCAATTATAACGCTAAAGCAGAATGTGCTACGATAAGTAAGCCAAAGAAGCAATTATTGGTCAATTCGTTAATTCATTGTATTGTGTGAGACAAAGATTTTAGAAAAAATATTCTTTCATGACTGTAAAGGAAATAAAGTCTAGGTACCAGCTCATTTTGACCTATAGAAGCTGCGGTAATTTGAGCTTCATTCTCTGGGTCTTGGCTTCGTATAAAAGTGTTCATTTGGGCAGCTCAAGAGATTGTATTGTGAAACCTTTAGTGAGTCTCAGGGTTACATACAGGAACCTGGAAAGGAGTGAAAGGGGCCAAAAGACTGGGCTGCTAAGGATGCTGGGGCTGCTGGGAACATCGCTGCCTGCATGACATGTAGCCTTGGGCTTTTGGCGGTATGTAGTGAGTTGGGGGATGGGGAGAAGCTGAAATTTAGGTCCACAAAGAGATGAGATTATGCTACATGAGCAATAAAGAACATCATAGAACAAGAGAGCAGAGAGACAAGAAGTGTTTCTAAGTTGTACACTAAACAGACTCAGGTGCCTATGCTCATCCTACAATCCTGCCATCTATAAAGGAAATGTCCTCCCCTTTCCTGTTGGTCATTTATAACTTCTTGCCACCTTGACAGTATGCCCTTTGATGTTCATTTTAACCTAACTTACAACTTCATAAACATGTCCCTGGCTGAGAAGAGGGGATAAAAAAGCATTTGGAGCAAGGGAAGTGTGCAAAGCAAGAATTGCTCCTTAGACAAAGCTCTGTTTTGGAGCCCTGTCCCTGTCTGTTCCTGGGAAGGTTGCCAGTCATTTGGTTTCAGTAGGTGTGAAGTCTCCAAAGAGCCAAGTGGCAAATCGCGAGCAGGAGGGCCCTGAACCAAGAGTTTGGAAGGTGCTGGGATCTCAAGGCCTCTGATTTCCTCCACGGAAGTTTTGCTTCATGGAAACTGGTTTCCACAGGTGCTGTGCAAGGACACGCTGGAGTTCACAATGGCCAGCCGAGACGCTTGCAAGGCTTTCTGGAAGACGTGTGTGGAGTACCATGCTTTCTTCAGACTCTCGGAGGAGCCCAAATCAAAGCCCAGAACTCTGCTCTGCAGCAAAGGTTCCAGTTTCCGCTACAGGTCATGAAATGCGGCACACACACGCCTGCTCTTCAGTAACAGGGGAGGCAGTGGGAGGAGCTGGAAGTGCAGAAGTGATAATCCATTTAGCCACTTACGAGCTGAAACCCTTTAGTGCTCCTCTGTGTGGCTCATCCAATCAATATTTCCTCTCCGGGAGGCCGCGGGAGGGGAGCAGCCTTCCTAAGGGGTTAAATTGAATCTCCTGATGAATGGGGGCGGGCAGCGGGGGGCAGCGCGGTGAGCGCGGGGCACATTGGCAGGTTGAGAAACATATTTAGTGGACTTATCATTTTCCTTATATGTAAGCCAGGGAAAAGAAAGCTCAACAACTTCTTTTTGGTGGTGGTTAGCAAGGTAATGGGAGAAAACACTGGAGGAAACACAGGCAATGAAAGGTTGAACAGTATTTTAAGGGAGGCTCCTGGCTACAGGTTATACTCTGGAGGAATGAAAGGGAAGTGGACATTAGATCTTGTTTTCCTCGAACACACCGAACTAGGAATTTTTTGGAAGATGCTTAAAAAGTCTTAGCTAAGATTAAAAAAAAAAAAAAATCAAATGAAATGCTTTCCAAACGGATTTACGGAAGAGTGGAAGCTGGCCCCAGTTAGAACTGAGATTTTTTTTTAAATGTACTTATTTTGGATGGATTCCTTCCAAAATGAAGTCTACAAAATCACTGCCTTCTTAAAAACAAATGATGCTGAGCCCACTTTGCCATTTTCATGACGACCTGAGTTTTTATAAACATGGCTGACTTTTCTCTGCAGGCCGCTGAAGAACAGTGATGGCCTCTGGCCGCAGGGGTGAGACACGTCAGCCCCTGCGCTTCAATGATAAATGGCCCCCACTTTTGGGTTTTATTATTCTTATCACTTCTTTTTTGGCTCACGTGCTTTCCCCAGCAGTCAGCGGACTTTCTTTGCTAGTGTCTAGGTCTGACTGGAGAAACCTTTTGTTTCCTTAGCTGTTTTTCCTTTTTCATGCACTGGAAAATCAGATAAATTACCTCATTAGAAATGGTGTGTAAACTTGGAGGTAGGGCACAGGCCTTTCAGGGCCAGAACGTTTAACTTTTTTTTTAAATAGTAATATTTATTTCCTTCGTTCAGCATGCTATATGCACTGTAGGGTATTGACACTACATCTCAGTCCGAATTTCCCACCACACCCTCCACCAGAGTTTCAGTGTCCTTTACCATCCGTCACCTTTTCCCCCTCTTTCCCCCCACACCCCCCACCATCATCTTATATCCTGTGAATTTTTGCTGGGATTTATCTGTTTGTTTCACTTGATTATATTCCACATATGAGTAAAACCACCGTCTATTTCTCTTTTACTTTCTGGCTTATTTCACGTAACATAATCCCCTGCAGTTCCACTTAGATGATTGCAAAGGGCACACTTTCTTAGCTGCATAGAATTCCATTGTGTATACAGAGTACACCTACTGTAATCAGTCATCTGTTGTTGGGCAGAAGACTTAACTATTATATAGCCCTGTTCATAGGCTTTGAAAAAAATTCCTGGGTTCTGAAAAGTTGAGATTGCTCTATGACCGATCGTTGAATAAGTAGGGATTATAAATAATGTGAACGTTAAAGATTCATGATATGTCAGTAATCCAAAATTTTCTTATTTCAACAATAAACTAAGCTTGTGAGCTTTGGTAGCTTGCTGGCTTACAATTAGTAGTCATACAATGTTGCTATCTTTCTTACCACAGTGGAAGAACCCAAAGGCAACTTCTGGAATATGGGAAGAAAGGGAGACTGAAGAGCTTGCCATTTGAAAGGTACATGGTTTTATTTCTCCCTCATGCTGATTTTAAGTTGACGTTACAGATTTATATATAGTCCTTAGACACAAGAAGACCATTCCAATTCCTTCTGTTTGGGGATTTCAGGAAACATTACCCATCTCAGTACCGTGAACGACAATGCAGCTCCTCGCCAGATCTTCTCTCTGATGTGTCAAAACAAGTAAGGTTTCTGAAAATTCCTACTTCATTACATAAATGTAATGCGTCCAAAATTGAGTCTGTCACAATTTCCCAAAATGTTACTCTGTCACAGTCAGTTAGCATCCTGACGAAGGCTATCAGCTCAGTCTTTCTGGCCAATAAAAGACTATTTAGTAAACTTCCATCGGTGTGTAAATAAATTGGAAGGGTCTGACGCTGACACCTCTTTGAATTGCAACCCGTGTTACTAAAATCTTGCAAAATGCAGATTCAGATGAAATTCTCTGGCTTCGTATTTGCTAAATTAAGAGCTCTGCGTTTTTACCTATGGAAATCTTAAGCCTTAGAGTAAACTATATGGCCTGGGTTATAGAAGTTTTTTGAGTAATTTTGTAACTTAAGAACAAATTGATGTTCTCTTTGAACTGTGAGATAATAGCTTCATTTGAGTTGAATAGTATCAACCACATTAATGATGTTCTTTTTGCCCCCCCGCCAAAAGAAAAAAAAACTAAGTTTATATATCAAAAATGCTCTTGTCTTTGTTCAAGTCACAGTTTTGATCTAAAAGGTATCCCAGGATATAACGCTGGAAGGTACCATGTTTAATATATGAAATTCTCTTGCCATTTGTAGCCCTCCTTTGCACCATTTTACAGAAATAAGGAGGAGACTGGGGCAGAAAGGTTATGAGGCTTACCTAAGGTCACATGGCAAGTCAGAGGGAACGCCAAGACCAGAAGGCAAAACTCCTGGCTCATGGATGGAGCTGCTAACGCAAACTGCTTTCATTTCAATGCTGGCTGAAGTGCATAAAGATTCAGCTCTGGGAGTGGGAGGGCATTGAGAAAGGAGAGTCACGTGTATACTGTAGCACAAGATTTGGGATATGGTACAATTTATTACCCTGTCTGTTATCTATTTATCAACTCTGGAATAGGATATGACTTGCAATGACTTTGTGAAAAGCTACCTTTGCGAAATTCAAGGCTACTTTCGATCCCTGCCCCCACGCCAACCAAATATGTTTTTCCATATTTCACCAACATATCCTTTTTCTTAAGGTGGAAGATTTGAGACTAGCATATGACAGTGGGTACTACCGAAATGTGAATGGAGGGCACACGTCTGAGCCTGTGCTAGACAGCAGGAGGAGGAACTCGGCAGTGGAGGTGACCTTTGCGGCTGAGTTGGAGCGTTCCAAACCAGAGGCAGACCCCACATCCTTACATCAGTCCCAAAGCAGTTCCTCGTTCCCTTTTATTTATACAGACCCTGTCTTTACCACTGACCTTGATCCTGAACCTGATCCCAGAGACTACTTTGAGGAGAGGAGTACTCTAAGCTCCTTCCAAACAAGCTGTAAGTTTGTTGATAATCACATGAGCACAGCTTCTGGAATTACAAGCAAAGCGAGTCCAGCCAGGCAGCTAACCTACACAGATGTGCCCTACATTCCCTGTACAGGTCAGCAGGTTGATATTATGCCTCCCCAAGTATTTTTTTATGTGGACAGGCCACCTCAGGTGCCCAGACGGTCTCCAGTCATGGCAGAAGAAAGGGAAAGGCCAGACCGCTCTCTGGAGTCCACTGCAATGAAGCCAGTCAAAAGAAGTCCAAGGAATATCACAATGAATCGCTTTCAGCAAGATTTTCAAGAACTCCAAGAAGCTATGGCCAGGACTAGTGGCAGGAGTAACATCAGTGTAGATCAAGAGGAGGAAGACTCAAATTTAGAAGATGCATTCGCATATAGCATTCAAGAGCAAACCCCCAAACGCTCTCAGAGTCAATCAGACATGAAAACAATCTGCTTTCCTTTTGGGTCAGAATTCAGGCCTCTAGGGCCTTGTCCTGCCTTGAGTCGTAAAGCTGATTTTTTTACCTATATGTTTGCAGAGCAGGAGTTTCCATCAGTTCTAATGAATCAGGGAAGAGCAGAAAGGTATGTAGCTAGTGAATCCAGTGATTCCGAATCAGAGATTCTTAAAACAGACTACTATTCTTTGTATGGCAAAGGAATAAGGTCACCCATGGCCAGAATCCGCTTGTCTTCGGGTAGTCTACAGCTCGATGAAGACGAAGATGTTTCTTTCAATACATCATCTGCTGAAGACAGGACTTTGCTAAAACCATGTAATTACTTTTTAGCTTAAAATTGTGACCTCTATGAACATTTCTGGGCCAGTTCCCTGTTCCCAACTTAGGTAAACAATAAGGAGCCTTTTTACAGAACCATTTTCTTAGTTACTATTCATAGGGGTTCAGAGATCTAAGTTTTGGAACCAAGCTTCTGAAAGAGCCAGTTGCTGCCTCATTTCTCAAGATCCGCTCTTCTAGTCCCTCTGAAGCGACTCTGGGACATGTCCTGTCCGTACCAGCACTGCCATCTCCATTATGCATTTTCCCACAGAGACATTAAAACAAAGGACAGGCTCTTCAAAACTGAAGAATGGTGACAGCAGGGGTTGGCATATAGAATTGGCTTCTGATGTCATGTCGTGATTTAGTAGCCAGTGACTATGCTGGTCATTTTGTTCTTAAACAGTACTATGATTAAAGATTTCAGTTCTCTTTTTGGGGGAGCCAGTAAAATGGTATATGCGAAAGGCTTCCATTTTTATGGCATATATTAGGGGCAGCCTGGCCTCCTATGCCTGAGGAACCAGAGAGATCCTCCCAACAGAACATAAGTTTATGGTTCATCGAAGACTTGACAGAATTTTAAACCTTGGAAATTCATGAATTCATCAATTTCTAAAGCCAGATACATACCTGATGCAGATATTATGATGTTTGACTTATAACCTCTCTATTCTTAACTATTGTATGTAATAACACATAGTGATTTATCTTACCTCTTCTGCAAGAATGTATCTTTTGCATATCTTGTTGCATGTATGTAGCCAAGGAAACGAATAGTGTTTTAAGAAAGAATGATGGAAATCCATTTATTAGAAAAAATAAGTTATGATCTTCCTTTTGTTTAAATCAATTTCAAAAGTGATTGTTTCTAGCCTAGTGCTAAGGGAAGGGATAGTTAGAGAACAAGTAAAAAGGAGGGAGGCAGATGAAAATGTATAGTCAGGGAGGGAGAAATGGTAGAACTGGGGTGGCTGAAAAGGAAAAAGATAGTACTGAAACCTGACTGAGTTAATGTACTACAATTCTATTCTTGACCCATATTCAGAATTTCTCTATTCTTCCTCCTATAAGATACAACATTCTATTTGAGGATCTAATTTTGTGAACTGATAGAATGTTAAGTACCACATACCTAAAAGATAATGTTAGGTATTTATTCTCCTAGTCCTTATATTTAAAAAAAAAAAATCCCTTTTAAAATATCTCACAGTACCTTTACCACATTCTATGACTTTCTTTCCTGCCTCTGGACACATATCCAGTAACTTAACACATACCAAGTCTAGACTAGCTATTTAATGATAGTATGATGAAGCCCTAATCCTATAGATCCTGAAAGATACATTAAGTTCATCTTTACCATTTTCTCTAGGAAAAACTCAAATTCCATTAGCTATCTGCTACTTTTCATCTCAATTTCTGAAGTCTTGAAATGTGTATTTACCCAAGAAGTATAGAGTTTAAATATGTTTAATATTTTGTGTTAAAGCTATTATATGTATATATAATGGGAATTATATAATATATATCGGTAATATGTATTTGGGGTTACTATAAAATTTACTGTCCAACCTAGGAGATTTTTGAGTAAACGAGGACTCTACTAATTTTATCAGAACAAGAGACAGTGAATGATTAGGCAGCTGTTCACTGTAGCTATAATCAATGCTCAATAAAATATAAAAAAATATTCTCGGGTTTTCAATAGAAGCATTGGTATTAATACCCCAACAATATAATTGAAGGGCAAAGGAGAAAGAATTCTGAACAATTAGAATACCACCCTATACCCGCCCCCTTCAAGAAAAGAAACATTGAGAACCATGACATTTAAATATTTATTTTTAACCCTCCCTGAAACACTGGAATATGCTTCACGTAGAAACAGTTTACAGGACTATTAACTATAACAAATAAGCAATACAGTTTCCATCTGTGATACAGCTGTGTTGCAAAGTTCCAAATTATCAATCTACAAATTTGTTGCTCTGACTTTTACAAAAATATTCATTTCATCCATGACATGAGCTGCAAAATTATTTCCTGACCTCTACAGAGTACAAATTGCAATTGCGTTTCAGTTACACAGCAGGTGAAAAATTTTACTGAACCATTACTTCAAAACACAATGTGTTAAAAATGATTGTTACAGTATAGGCACCAATAACACTAATTTTCTTGGCATATAACACAACAGCAATTTATTCAAGTGTCTATTATTACAAAACAAGAAGAGGTACTGGACACTGACTGAAAATGGTTATCCAGAAGGACATCTTTCTTCTAATATTTGGCAATTATGCAGATATTTTAAATTGACTTTTGTGCAAAACCAAATTATGCAGATGCGAACAATAAAACATCAACGATCAAAACTAATTAATATCACTAATTCTATAACTACTGAAATACAGCCCCATTTCAGAGCTCAGGCAGGCATAATATATATATATATATATATATTGGACTTAAAAGAAATAATGTATTACCCATGTAACAGTACCATAAATATAACTGAAAATTAACTGTACAGTCTAACATACCTTCATACAGATAGAAATCATCCTGTACTATAGTTATTTTCAACTGAGCTTGAAAATGATCATTTAAATACCCTTTTAAAAATGAATAAATGATGCTTATATACTGATAATTATGAAGAATAAAAGTGTATAAATAGTTTATAGAACATTTTACTACCATGACAAAAATATGCTGGTTTAAGTAATATTCGTACTTGTTGATCAGGTAGGTATTTGATCACGATGTTCAGCTTTGCTTTTAAGCTACCCAAATCCAAGCATATAATATGCATTTTGAGTTGAAGATTTTAAAAATGAAGGCTGACTATTTTCTCCAATATTACCAAAATCCTTGCCTGGATAAATGCTATTACTTTAAATTTCCAACCACATTAAATAAGGGTTAATTGCCTCTTATGAAAAAGAAGTTAAATACTTTACACCAAGAGGTACCTCTGTTACTACATGTCACCTATAAATGCTTCAAACACAGTGCTCTCAAATGTGATCATCAGTGAGCTGCCTGGAAGATCATACCAACCTCGTAAAAGAGTCAATACTTTTCCAGGTTTCATTTCCAAAGACTTACTGAAAATTTCTGTTAGATGAAGGTCTGATTGATTTCCACTAGTCATTTTCGGAATATGCTATGTTTTGAGAGAAAAGGCTGTTTTGAGGTTTTGATGATCTACAAAGGTTGGATATTTAGGATGACTCCAAGAGACCTTTATGCTCCATGAGTGTACAGTTAACAAAAGATCAAAATAGGAAAAGTATGTATCCTAGTAATACATGTAATAATGATACCTAAAATCAAAACTGTATCTCAGCGTTTACTACATTACAGGTGAAACTATAGTACTAAAGTTATTCCTTACAAAATAATCTCTGTAAAATACAAAACGATAAACACCGTCACAAAATAGTTGAGTAGCTTCTTCCAAATCTTCCACATTGCAAAGATCCAAAAGGCACAGAGTTCACGAGTTAAGCATTGTCAAGCTTCAAACTAGTTTTGCTGGGGTTCACAAGATCCATACGAAACAGAAGCCAATGATAAGTTTCTTAGGAGGATTCATCTGCCGAACACCTATAAAATTAACAAGCGCATAAAGTCCTTTACAACTAAGCTTGTTTCTATTTCTTATCTATATGAACTTGCGATGAACACACTGATGCCCCAAGCTAAACTCTTTCTATGAAATCTCATCACGCAGATGTTAAAATGTAACAATAGTTCAAAAAGTCCTTCTATGTCTGAGTTTACAACTTCAATGGACTGATTGGCCATTTGGAAAGGAGCTTTCCACTAAAAACTGAGGCATTATAACAGGCTTTTAATCTATGAGCTGAAAAGATCTGGGGGAGGAGGTGCTGATTTTACTGACTGTATAGTTTGTACCAACTTGATCTCAGTGGTATCAGAAGTACAAAGAAACATAAAGACAATATGGGGTTAGTAAATTATCACTTTATACCTTGCCTGAGCTAAGGAGTTGCGTTGTGTGTCTATGTCATGTTTAAAAAGGTGATTTTAAATTGAAATGTAAGAACTTTACTGAATGTGAGCAAAACTAAACATTTCAAGAGATGGCACAGACACTGAAGTCAACATAAGAAACTATAGTCTGCACTGGGTTCTGCTACATGAAATCCTTTGCTTAACTTTTCTTGTAGGAGTTGACCTTACGAATTTTAGCACTGGACACTCTATGAATGTGTGATGAGAGTAACAGCAAGAAAAAGCATTCCTAAATGGTATTTATGAGGGTCCAAAAAGAGTATTTTCACTAGCATTTTTTTCTATGCTCCCACTTAGCAGTGGAAAGGGTGTTGGGGGGCACAGGCCATTTGATTCAGTAGAAACTACCATGTAAGGCCTGAAGATAACAATTCCAAAGACTAATGTTTAAGGTGAGCAAAAATCAAAAGTGTCATGCGTATGGCTGCTAAGAAGTGAGATTATTACGAACACTTGAAATGAGTGACTCAAATTATACTGTTTTATAAATCAACATCCAATATAAAATGTCAAAATAATTTTTGAAAGGGTATTTCAAACTTACTTTTGAAATTTTTCAGTTAATTTCTTCACCATTTTATCTGTGATGCCAGGACAGGTGGCTTCAGCCACTGCAATACTTTTCTCAAGTTCTTCAATCGCCTGATTCCTGCTGGCATTATTCTCATCCTGCTGTTTAAGCTGAGAAAGATCAATAGCTATAACATTCACAAGTACTATACTCCTTAAAATAGATATTGAAAGCTAATGAATTGGTACTTACTTCAGCAAAAGCAGGTGTGATTATCATAGACAAACAGCTCAGGGTTTGCACAAGATCTTGTTCCTTTGAACAAATGATAGATTATACACATGAAGTCAAAACAGTCACGTTTTACTTAATTATTCTATGACAGATGTGCACCAAGAAAATCCTCCCCAAGAAAGACCCGACAGAAGTAAGTCTACATGCTTTCTTCCCATTACCAATTCCCATTCATCATCCACAAGGAAGGCCTCTAACTTCCAGGGTGACCATACATATACATGAGCCCACTGGGTGTATATGTTTCTAGGTAAAAGACACTTAAAAAGTATCAACAGCTACTTCAATGACTTCCATAACTTTTTCTTACATAGCTCAAAACTACTGGCAAAAGAAGCATACTATGGACACAGAAAGGTAGATGAGAATTTAGAGTATTCACTTCTAACAGGTTTTTGTCATGATACTCTCACTACATAATCTGGAAAATTCTATCAAGAGGAAGCGATCATCTCTAGGTACATACTGCCCCATTCTGTAGTTTCTTTGGATCAGGCTTCTTCCGCACAGTGGTAAAGCTCCATTCAGGATGAGTATTGTTTTCCCTGCTGGACGATTCCCTAAAGAGATTGCCAAAGATACCTGTATAAATTCCTAGATAATTCAGTTTGGGGAAAGTACCAAATTAATATAGCTAGACTCCAGAGAGAATTATTCCCATGTCTAAAAAAATCATTATGTAAAGAGCATTTGATCTCAGTTTCAAATAAATACTACCTCTTACTGAAGGGCAGCAGAGGTTCTCAACTCGATGTGGGCATTAGAATCATACACAGAGACCTCTGAGACAAAGACCTGTCTCCTGCCCCTCCCACTGACTGATCAGGATCTCCTGTAGAATGGTTTCTGATTTTTTTAAGCCACGGGCAACTCTTATTGGGCAGGTAAGGCCAATAACTATTATAACAGGACATGAAAACTATGCTGATATTCCTTAATGCTTTTCAAAAGCTGAATAGTTTCTCTTATAAACAGGAACTGAGAGTATTAACTGAAGGAATTTGGTATTGCTTCATACCAATTCAACCGAGGAGGAGTAAATTATCGTGTAGCCTACAGTCTTTAAGTTATGGAATTGGAAGTTAACATGTTAATGTCAATGCCATAGTTAAAAAAACAAACAAACAAAAAAACGCTGCAAGCTTTTCAGGGGGTATAAATCATATATAAATGATTATTTTAATGTACCATCCTGTTCATGGTTTGACACATGGCCAAGATGGGGAGAAAGGCCTGGAGGTCAATTCTCCAAAGGATTTTGCAGGTTGCCAGGAGAGCAGGAAAAGATACACCTCCATTATCATTTGGGGAAAACAAACACTTTTCATTGAAACTTGGTCTAAAATTTTGTAATAGACTCAACTATCCACTAGGGGTAGACCAAGACCATTTGAAAGTAGAGTAACTCACTTCGAAGAAAAATGTTTCCAGATACATTGTACTCCACAGACTGTGGTTTAAAATATTTCTCTCAAGTGAAACCTGAGAATACAGTTCACATTTTATGCTAGAGAAAACATGCCGGATCAGAGTTAAAAGATACACAAGATTGAAAGAGGCTATCTACAGAAAAATGAAATAATTTGTACATACGAGTCAGAGCCCTCAGAATCGGATTCATCATCACTGTGTCCTTCTGCCTTCCATCTCTTAAACCGATCTATCAGTTCGGTCAGATAAGAAGTCTTCTTAGAATTTTTGACAATGAACTTGTGTTTCAGAAGTTCTTTAGCTGTAGGACGCTAAGGGAGCCAAATGAAAGATTCATGAAGATTTCTAGGTTCTTTTTGATGATCAGAAATGGTAAGAAATCATTTTAATTATTAAACTGGAAGGTATAAAAGAATGTTTAGACATGATGTCAACTAAAATGGTGCAGGACAAAAGCTAATTTTATATTTGAAGTGGCTCAAGGCAACCAAATTAAATTCACTACTTTGATACAAATTTGGTAAATCCAATGGGCAAAAGGTGGCAAACCTACCAGCAAATGGACCTTCTTAAAAGCAGAAAAATGTATAGCAGGATTTAGAAAATAAGAATTTCAATACAGTGCTTTAAAATACTTTTATTATCCTTACTGTAAAGTGAAAAAAAGGATGGAAACCAGCAAAGCTGTAACTATTATCTGCACACACTGTCTGAGCACTAGATTGAGTCCACCTCCATCAAACATCAGTTCATCCTGCATCTAAGGGGAAGTACCAGGTGCTGTGGGGTTATCACCCGCCAGCTCTTTATTAATATCAGAATATTCCTTATCGGCTTACAGAATGGTTATATCAAATTTTAAATTCCTTTATATGGTTCATCTCTAAAAGTCACCAGATACCCTTATTTTAAAAACAATGAAACAACGAATCAAATTTGCCAAGGAAATGAGTGGCGTTCACTAGACTTAAGGAAAAGTATATAACTGTATGTTAAAATTACAAAACATTAAAAAAATAGTAGAAATCAGACATAACTCTTCGTGAGAAATTAAAGCAGCTGAACATAATTCATTGTGAATAGTTCCACATTCATTTAATAATGATAGCCTATGAAATAAACTTTATATCTCAATTTTTCCCCCCTGAAATAAGAAGTGATCATTAGAATAAGGACCATAAAAAACAAAGAAGATGCACAGAAAGAAGAAAAGGAACACAGTTGGGAAATAAGTTTGGATTGCATAGAATTAGCAATATAAACGGAAGAACCAGGTTCCTGGATCAATCATGGACGATTTCACTTGCACTTGATTCCCCAATGGAGGGAAAAAAACCACGTTTGCTTTACGTCGATCTAATAATGGAAAACAAATAGTAACAATAGCACGATATACTCACAAATGATGGGTCTTTGTTCAGGCAAGCGTCAATAAACTCCTTAAAGGACTTACTGAAGTCTCCAATAAGAGTTGGAGGATTGTTTTTCGGAATAAGAAACAGAACTCTCATAGGATGCATATCGGAGTTTGGTGGCTCCCCCTTGGCCAGCTCAATAGCAGTAATTCCCAACGACCAAATGTCGGCCTAAGGTAAGAGAGAGAAGCAAAACCAGAAACATTCCTTTGAAACTCCGTTCACACATACCGCCACAAAATAAACTGTACAATCTAATGGGCATCCAGTATTAAAGTGTCTAGAGAAATGCAATTTAAAAAATTTTGATTCATAGAATCATTATTTTTTTCTCTGTTTTTTAAAAGAGAAACATTTTAGAGAACATTCTAGTGTTTTTTTTTTAGAGGGAGGACACAGGCAGAAATACAGGCAAGAGTGAAAGCAGGCGGGAAAGGATAGGAAGAAGAAGCATTTATTCATCTAGCTGTTCATCTTGATTGTTCCCTGCCCCAGCTTTAGGCTGTGAACCCGGGGGTCCTTGAGTTTTACATGGATCACCCACCACAGCCGCAGAACTTAATGCCTAAGCCACCGGGGCGTGCCAGAATTTGTGTATTTTTTAACTAATTAAATTCCCTACTTTGTGCCAGGCACCACGTTCTAGGCATTGAGGATTCAGGCAGTGAATAATAAACCAGACAAAAATCCTTTTGCTTTGAGAGAGTTACATTCTAGTAGTACAGACAGATAAATAATGTGATGTCAGAGTGCTAAATTCTGTGAAGAAAATAATAAAGCAGGGAAAGGAGATAATGAATGATGGGGTCCTGGGGCTGCAAATCTACACTGGATGAGATAGCTACTCTGTGTCGATCCTGAAGCACATAGAACATAGAAGACTGTGACAGGAGATGAGGCTGGAGAGACAGAAAATGGCCAGATCACAGAAAGCTTTATATGTAAGAACTTTGGATTTTATTCCAAGTGGGATGACAGACCACTGAAGCGACGAGGGTCCAACTATTACCAGCTTCAAGGGAACTTACGGCTTTGCAGGAACATCTGATATAACTCTAGCTTAAGAAATCCTTTTAAAAGGAAGGAAAAGTAAGACTGTTTATTACATAGTCAAGTGTGTAATAGAAAATGTATCATTAAAACAAAAGTTTGTATAGGTAGCACTTTACTTTTGAATCATACGCTGACTGCTGAATAACCTCGGGAGCCATCCAAAATGGTGTTCCCACAAAGGTATTTCTTTTAATCTGTGTATCTGTCAGTTGGCCAGCAACTCCAAAGTCAGCAAGCTTAACATCTCCTTGTTCTGAGAGCAAGACATTGGCAGCTAAGGGGAAAAAGAGAAATGAAAATAAAAAGTCAGTACCTCAGAATGCATCTATTTCTCTCAGGTTCTTATTAGACTTTTGTGTACCTTTTATGTCTCGGTGAATTTTCTTTTCTGAATGCAGATAGTCCAGACCTTTCAAAATTTCCTTCAGCATAGTAGCGATCTGGAATTCATCAAATGGACCAGCTCGCAGCTGAAGGGGGAAAAGAAACACAACACAGGCACATCAATATAAGTCTGGAGCAGTAAAGTTCAAATGAGGTTATCTTTGAAAGAAGGGAATCACATATCTATCAAACGGTTTTGCATTACTCCAATATTTAAACAAAATAAAGCCGTTTTTATTATACCAATATTTAAACAAACGAGAAAAAATTGAAATATGGAGAGAGTAAAAATTAAACCGAAGGGCTAATCTTGAACAATAAAGAAGCACTGTTACCTATATATTCATTCCAAATCCTGAGGTTCTGAAATATTTACAAGAAAGAACGAAGAAATATGCTTGAATAATAAGAGAACTAGCCTTTTTTCACATAGGGAAAAAAAAGCAATCAGCTACTTAAACATTGGCATTTGTTGTTTGGAAGTTGTTAACTCGACGCACTGCACTGGTTTTTAAATTAGACAGTTCCTAAGATTTCCCCCGCAATCCAATTTGATCATATAGATCAACTGGAGCAGAGTTCTTAGCATTTGTTTGATTCAGGAACACTGGAAAGCATAGAGGCTTTTTGAGACTCAAATTTAAATTTTAGCCAGGAATATAATAATTAAACTATTCAGACTTTCATTTTTTTAAATGATCAAATCAGAGAGGAGGGACAGAGTTTTTCCAATAAATATAACACATTTTCCTTTCTTTCCCCATCCCTGTACCAAAGCCAATAATTCCTTCCAAGTGGAATACAAGGAAAGCAATGATGAGGTTTCAGGAAAACTTGTAATGGAATATCTGAAAATCTCTCTTTAAAATAAATGGTTATTTTAAAATTCTGTTACCTCATAAAGCACAAACAGAGGACTGTACAATGTTATTACAGGAAAGGGTGGGAATCTAAAGTCAGGGCTGAGGTAGAGTTCTGTTTGCTGGAAGGAGAGAAGAGGTGGTGAAAATCAAACACGGCGCTCTCCGCCTCACACTGGGAGGGATTCACAGCTCTTTGGCACCTTGTGTATTTCATCTTTCATGAATGCCATATTGATTCTTGAATAAAGAGCACTTTCATGTTGAAATTTAACAGCTCAAAATAGAACCCATACTTAGGCCTCACCATTTAATATTAACTGTGATCTGGAAATATAGTATATACTCCAGGGATTTCCTAAGTTTAATAGGTGCCTCTTCTTGGTAACATTATCTATTTACTTTCAAATCTACCAACTTCCTCCTCCAAAGTTTCCATTGAAACAGTAATGATTAAAGGCATTCTAAAAGGTAAAAATGGTTTATTATTTTATTGAATCCTGGCAATGAAATTCTGAGGTACAACCCAAGAACTGAAAGACAAATGTCCTGCTGCTAACGAAGATTACTTAGTATCACCTATCTGATCATAAAATATTGAGAGTAAAAAGAAATAGAGAAGGGTTACTAAAGACCCATTAGCTTATCTGGCATTTTTACACTCCATTTAAGATTCACTAAAAGTGAAAACTCAATTAACTCGGTGCTAGAGGAAGAAGGGAGGGAGATTCCCACGGTAGAGAAATGGTAATGGGGTACAGTTGGGGCTTTCTGGTTTATTATCAAAAAGAAAAGCGTCCCAAAACTGATGTCCAAACTGTTTCCTTAGACATGTGGATAGTCACTATAAAAGGAGAAATAAGAGAGCGGGAAAGAGAAGAAAGACAAAGGTAGATGGAATGGAAATTATATTTCCGGGTTTCAAGAGTGATAATACCAAAGTCTGGATTCACCGTCTTCGGAATGCATAACTGAACTTCTCTGCAATGACTGAACACCTGGCCATATCTGTAACAGCTAACATCTCTGCTTCCAGGGAAGGGTCCTGGCCTTGGGTAATTTGCCTGTTGCTAATTGAAGATACACACAAGAAATGGATATCTACTCATTCAAAGACTGTATGCTTGTGGGCTGGGGAATTTTCCCACAGTCCTTAGACTCCCAGCTGGTCCCTAGTTCAGCATGTTTTACAGTTAGCATATTGTTTCCAACTTTTTTCCTTTGGTGCTTATCTTTTATTCTATTCAGCTTATCATGTGTATTTTAGTTACAAGTCACTGTAGTTCCTTTAGGAAAGGAGGTGTAATAAAATCAATAAAACAATGTTCAAAGTGTGTTCACATAGTAAATTTTTTCAAGAAGGGGAGGGGATCTTGAGGTATACGCTATAGAATGTTGACACAAATTACAAGCCATAATCATATTCCATTAGTCAGTCGGGTACAACTTTAAAGAGATAAATACTCTCTGCTCAACATTCCTTTTTTCTCTTGCTCCTGGTAGCAGTGCCCTCCTCTGAGCCTGATCCTTTGCATCCCCAAATGATAACATTCATTTGTAAGGACTCCACATGGAGAACAGCACATTTTCTCATCCTTTATTTCCCCTATCTCCAGTTAAATGAGGTTTACTAGTAAAATCACAATATTACTGAATTTTACAGGTAGAAAAGCAAAAACTAGAGATTACTAATCTAATTTCTTCCTTTGACATTTGAGGAAGTCACCAGAGAGAATAAATGGGTTACCCAACAGTAGTCACCTAGTCAATGGCAGAACCAGGACTAGATCTGGGTCTGTTGCTTTTTAGCCAGTACAATGATATTAATATTTTAATCTTGTTAAATTTAATTGATTGGTATTTGTTATATTAGATAGAGATCAGAATGAAAAGAACAGATTAAGATCCCACAGTACTTCAAAGATTTTACAGAACCGGCAAACTAATACTGGAGTATGTAGATTGTATTTGTTAGGGTTGGGCCAGTGTTAGATGCCTAACATTGCCATCAATAATCCTGAAGAAAGCAGCAGACGAGCTGGCCAAAATGCTTATAAAACTGAGACGAGATATGCTGCTTACCTTGGGGCACCAGGTAAGGTAACTGTGATACATTTGGAAAGGACCCCTAATATTTAAAAAGTGGAAGGAGGATTGTGGAGCGATTGTGAGGTTTCTCATGGAGCTAATCAACGAGCTATTATATAGTAAAACTATTACAAGACTAATAGAAATGAGATCATTTAACTTCAAGAGGAGAATGAGCTCTAACTCCATATTCATGAAGGATGATTATTATACAAAGAAACACCAGTTGTGTTCTCTCAAGTAGAGAGAAAGAAAAAATGAACTGGAGCTTCAGCATGTAAGAATTAGATTAGATAAAAGGAAGAATTACCTAACTCAGCAATTGATTAAACTGAGATGAATTCCTAGAAGGAGATAAGGCTCCCCATCAAGTCTAATTGCCATTTATTTAAAATGGTTGAAATACAGTTCTGTCTAAAGGAAAGAAAATCAACTAGTGGCATTTCTGTTCATACGATTCTTTGAAACTTTGAAATCATTGGCATTCAGGATGACAGCCTTTTAAAAATATTTTACCGCTTTCAGTTAAGAAAATGCATCTCCACTTAAAAAATAAGTATTAAAATCTGACTTGATCTTAATCATCATAACACTAAAAAAACCCTAGCAAACAGCTATTTCAAAGGCAGAAGCATCATAATATAAGTTACATACTATTAAAGATAAAAGGGAATTTAGAAATAACTGAGTGCCACATCTTTGTTTTATGCAACATCCAAGCCCAGGTCATTTATATATGTCTGGTACGTAGTCAACAGATTTAGTTATGAATAGAGCTCAGACTTTCCTATTCTACAAAGGTGCCTCTAATGATTCACAGTGAATGTTAAATACAACCGGATTTTCATAAGAAGTTTAAAGGGAAAACTACCAACATTAATGTCGTTAAACAGTCACACTACTTGGGGGAAACAATCAGTGTTTGTCAAAGGCACATCTCCATTGGGTGGAACTTTTCCTGCACATCGCTAAATTTTGGCCTTCAGATCCCTGTCCCCTAAAATGGCTGCAGCATGTTCCAGTCATTGTGACAACCAAAAACGCCATCCAATTTCCAAATGACATAGATAGGGCCAGAGAGAACTCTGAAGAGAACAGGATCTGTAAACGTACTTGGTTGGAACCTCACAACCCCTGCCAGCAACAGTTCTTTGAATTAGATATTTAGTTTAATTCTAAGAAAATTCAGTTGTTTCTTTTTTCAGAGATAAGCTTGCAAAGTTAAACTTTTAAATTGACAGCAATTGTCACACGCCCATTCCAAATGTGGGGGACTTTATTCTATCTTGTTATTTGTTTTCTTATATACCATGAAAATGTCAGCAGCACAGTCAGTCCTGGAATACCGCTGAATCTACAGAATGGCCGAAGTTTGATTTAAACATATTAACTAAAGCAACAATCTAGTGAGCCCAAAGCCACTGCTTACTCCCATTCAAAGAAAAAGCTAATGTATGATGTGCATGTGTGTGTCACTGTTTAAAAAGTACTTACAAGATCCAGCGCTGAACCGCCACCCAGGTATTCCATTATTATCCATAATTTTGAACCCTGTAAAAGGCACGAAGCAATTTAATGACTGCAAACCCAATGACACACTAGCATAAATGTTAAATCTGACATATTAATGTACTATTTCTAATATATTGGTTGTTTGAAATAAAAAAAAATAAACATAAAATACTTGGTTGTTTGAAATCCAGAATATAATTTCCATAGAAAATTGCAATGAAAAAATCATATTATATACAACATATTTTCTGATAATAACCATCAAAAATGACCAGTGAAATATAGTCAAATAAAAAGGAATATAAACTTATCAACCTTGACCTGCCCCTAAACATATTTTATTTAGTCTGTGATACAATTAAATAAATAACAAACTGTTTATTATTTTTGAAGTATTAAGGATTTGTATACCCCCCCCCAAAAAAAATAAGTGATGGCTTTAAATTATTATCTTCAATGATAACAATTCAATGGTTAAAAAAAAGGAAAAGGAAAACACAGCTATGGTAAAGAATGAGGAGGTAAACGGAGACCTGTACAAATTTTCAAAGGAGCTTCTGGGTGCTCCCCATGGAAGTTTAGAGCTTAAGGACACTATATATTTGTCTCCAGTTTTTGTCTTTTGTTTTAATCTACAACTTTCATCAGCCATGATTAATGGGCATTTGGGGTACACGCGTGCAACCTCGAAATAATATTGTTTTTCTTTCTCCTGGGGTAAACGGATGAAAAGGGCATATAGATTAAAACGCATGATTACTCCAGGTAGAATTAACTTCTCTATGCATTGTACAAGAAGAAACGCTGCTCACAGGTACAGAACATATACAGAATTACAAAACAGGTATACACACACACACACACACACACACACACACACACACACACACACCCCACTAGCTCTATCAGACAAAAATACAAATAAACCATCAAATATTTCCTTTTTCAGTATTAGCTTGAAATCCTACGATGTCTCTCCATACTATTTCATGAGTGGTTTTCTCTCAATTTTTGTGGGACCATAGAATTGATTGGAAATGGAATGGTTAGTTTTACTTACCAAGATCTGAATAGACTGTTCAAAGAGTCTATTTTTTAAGTAAGAGGCATAGACTTTTGAACCAAGCATTTTCCCATAAAAATGTCTATGTTCCTGGGGCTAATACTCCCCAAAGACAATTTAACACAAAGGTATAGTATAGCATGAAGAGTAATAGACGAACTAACTACCATTTATTCCTTAACAGGTTTCCAGGGGAATCGATGTTGCTAGGGAGGGAATATATTCAGTGTCGCGCTTCAACTTGGGAAGCCAGGAACTCAGTTTTCACCTGCACAGCCCCAAGTGTGGGATAACAATTCTCCAACTACTACTAGCAGCCCTCAAATTCTAAAATCCCTGGGAAGTATTCAAGAGCTTGATTCAAAATTTCCAAGCATCTCCATGGGGCTGGGGCTTTATCATGGCAGAGAATGAATTCCAGTAACAACATGATGAGCGTTTGGATGACATTATATCCTGGGCAATGGGATATGGCACCCAGTTAGAGATCAGGGAGCAAGGATTCAGTTAAGCAAAAATCAAAGCATTTATTCCTTTCTTGCTTGATGTTGACACTATCTGGAATGTATACAAGAAGCAGGCAGACTGTCTGCCCTGCAGTCTTGACATGCACTCTCTCCTGTCACAGCTGGCCAGCTCGAAGTGAATAAAGAAAGAGCTGAGAATCTGCTAGCAGCGGTGTCTACAGTAAGAAAGGGAGGAAATCAATCTCCGCAATAGCGGGGAGAGGAGAGGAGTCCAAGGAATGGTTCATGTAATATATTTTTTTTTTTATGTAGAGAAGTCAGTCACTCAGAACCTGAAAATTGTGACCCTGATGTGCTTTTTAATTAAAAAGAAGAAAAAAGTCTTCCTCGCAATGCCATATAGCCAAGAGATTCTTTTTGCCCCAAGTTTATCTCTAATAAGTATTATCTTCTACCTTATGACTTCAGAAGGCTTCCCATTCACTTGTCACTTAAAACAAAAATCAAAAGATCTTATAAAATATGTGTATCCATTTTGCAGTTCTGTATAATTGAAAGTACCTACTTTGCAAGTTAAAAATGAGGGCCTTTTGGGGGGATGGGGGGTTATCAATTCAAAACAGATACACACCAGTTGTCTGCACCTCTGAAAAGTATTCAAAAAGAGCTTAAAATGCTAAAGCTGTAACTAGGCAACTTTCAAATCTGAAAATAAGGCTTCCTTTTGGCAAGTGAGCTGTTCAGAGGAACTAAGAATCTTCCAAGACAGGAAGGGAACTGAAGCTGCTTGCTTTTCTGGCTACTTCTTTCTAATTGCCACTTCTGGAGGTAAGCCTCGCTGGAGGATGGACACTAGGATGGACATTCAAGAGATTTGCAGGCAGGTATGCGGACGGAAGCAAGGTCTGAATGAGCACAGGCAGCAACGGCCAACTGGAGGGCTCCTTCCTGCTCAAGGGTGTTTAAGCTACAGACGTTCTTCTTACTGGTTCTTGGTCCCCAGTAGCTGTCAATGACAATGTCAAGCACACACACACACACACACACACACACACACACACACACACACACACACACACAAGCAAAACTACAAACCCAGACATTATGGTGTTTATATCCTTTTGGGAGAACACAATTTCTACCTTTGATTTCTGATAAAAGATGGTTGTGTTGGAGAATGCAAAGAATTATCTTTGGTTTGCTTTTAAATAATGTACCAGGCTAGAATGATACCTACATACTGGTTTACAATTCCCAAAGAGACAAGTGACTGTAAACCACAGCCATGGTGCTAGCACACTGAAGCACAGGAAGTCCCCGAAGGAAAAAATGTCCCTTCTCCAGTTAGGAAATGAGCTACACATTTAAACAAAGGGTTGGAGGAATAAATGCAAAGTTCTGCATCAACACGAGTGGTCACTTTGGGGTTAGAAAATGGTTCTCTGTTCCAAATTTCAGCATGTCTAAAGAGTAAATATTTAAGAGTTGTACTACTTAGTGAGGAAGAGGTAGAGTCTAGTGTTAACACATTGCTGGTATCTGGGGTATCAACTCTGTTATCCCTTGAGGTCTTTAAACCCCACTGTTTGCCATTAAAGAAGACACCTGGGCATGCCCTAGTAGACTAGCACTTTAGTTTACTGGGCATAGTCCATATGCATCCCAAGGTCCCTGGTTCAAGACCCAAGGCTGGGGGGAACAGCCAAGATAAACAACTAAATAAAAGAAAGTACTACTTCCTCCTCTGTCTTCCTGCGTAGCTCAACTAAAGAGCTGAATTTAGACGCTGTCAGAATAAAAAGAGAGAGAGAGACCGAGCAGGGAAAACATAAAGAAAGAGAGAAAGACACATAGTAGACACTGAAATGCATGTTTGTTGAGTTGAATCTATTATGGGGCTTCTTAGAAGTATATGAAGTTTAAAGCTATTCTTATTTTGAGGGGAAGAAGCATTGCAAGGAGAAAAATGTTTTCTCTCTTTCTTCAAGTGTCATAAGAACATACCGAAAAGTTTTTTAATCGAAGAATATTCCTGAAACATTCACCATACATGGGAAGTGAGCACATACAAAACTTTGAGGAAAAATAATGAGAAGGCCGCAAAACTGTAGAGAATATTCTGGAATATTTCACTTCAGTCATTCAACTTTTGTAATAAATATCTCTGGTGGTATGTGGTGGTACCCCATGGTATTTCTTTAATATAAACAGAAGTCGAAAGGCAATTTCAGCAGTAAGGAAAGGTATGATTCCAAATCTAGTCAATGCCTGAGTGAACTTCATTTCAAATTTATATTGAGCTAGAAAAATATTTAAAGATTATAGAAGATTCTTCCAGTATTATTAGATCAGAAGGGAAGTGTTTGCTTACTTTAACACTCTTCATAAAGACCATCTTTGTCTGTTAAGAAAATCTGCAGTGAAGTAAAATTAAAGGAAAATACTGTGGTCATACTGATGTGTTTGTCTGGTTTTTACTCTTGTTTTTAGAAATGGAGTTATACAGTGAGCTTAGTCTAAATGAATACCTAGGACATTTTTTCATGTCCCAAGGAAATCACTACCAGTGCATACAGTTTCACAGAGCACATGATTTTCTCTCAAATGTAATAACTTCTCCTTCAACTTAGAGTGAGATCTTGGTTATATATATAATATACAGCATAAGAACAACCCGAGAAAAACCCATTCCAACTTTACTCAATTAACTTGACTTATAAAGGCCATGTCATCTGAAATGGAAGAATGGGCTACAATATAAACACAAGTCCATTGATAAATGCAGATTCCTAATGGTATGACGATATGGCCTTGAATTACACTGAACGGATTCAGCAGAACCCTGTTATATATGACTTTAGTTTTTTTTAAGAAAGCAAGTCCACAAAGTCACACTAGATTTTAATATAAATGATATATAAACAAGCTGGTTAATGTAAGACAGTAATAGTTTTAAGGAAAGCTGCATGTAGGAATGATGGTGAGAAGAGGCAAGCAGGCAGGAAGAGAGGAGGGAGAAGCATTTTTTAAATGTTATTTAGTGGTTCATCTTGATTGTCCCCTAGGCCCTGGGTCGTGAACCCGGGTCCTTGGGATATATGTGGACTACGTCTAGTACACTAAGTAAGTAATTTAAATAAATGTTCTATAAAGATTATGAATTCAGAAAATATTTATTTTTCTGAGTATATATATACATATATATACAAAGAATTATATAGAGATAATTCATATGCACATTTATTTTCTTTAATGTAAGTAAATTCAGGATACGAAGAATCAATATCAGACATTCATGAATTTCCATGATTTCATCATGAAGTGACATGTTCTTTAGCATAGTCTTTCACATGGACTTTACTTAATAATGAATAAAGGAGATAAAAATAATTCAGACTAATCCTCTAAAGGACATCTTGAAAAATGGCTTTGTATTACTAACCAGTCTAAGAACATTTTACAATCAAGATTTGGGCAAAACAAACTATTAGCTTTATTCATTTAAAGATTGAGTATTTATTGCTTGAGCTGTACATGCATACTACTATACAAGGAAGTTTTTTAAAACATGGAATTTGAGGAAGAACACAAATAACTACAATTCATTTTCAGTGAGAGTATTGACTATGAATCAGCAAAGACTAAAAGCAGCCAATAAAATAGTCAATACCATTTCAGTTCTCATTTTCAATAGAGTATAGAATGACCCATTTTAAATAGGGCTTATTTAATTTTTTAAGCCAGTTGCCAAAAATAGCTTCTCTGTTAAAGGTGTCTAAAAATAGCAAGGGTTCAGGTTTACTCTAGAGCGGGCCTGGTATTACCAGGATTCAATCCAGAAAGAGCAAACTGCAAGGAGCAGACAATATGCACACGAACAACAGAATACATTTCTGGGTTCCATACCACCAAGCTTCCACAGGAATTAGGAGGGGGCCTAAAACGACCCTTGCCAAATAACTACTCATGAGATTTCTAACAAAAATCTGACCCTCTTTAAGCTATTAATACAAAAGCAAAATATGGCACGCAGAATCAAAAACACTATTATATAGTAAAATAAAGCAGTGGCCAACCTTTAGAAACAAACTGGATAAAAATTACCACCAGAAACCCCTCTTCTTAGAAGGCTTTCCTTTACACTACCCCCGAAAAAAAGAAGAGAGATGAGTACTCATTGATTTGTATCTTCTCTGTTCCTTGACCTATGCAATCATAAAATCACCACCATTTTCGTGCAATGTGGGACTGTGAGTTCTTTAAAGGCAAGAATGAGTTGTTCGTGTGTATATGTCCAGCACCTAGCACAGGGTATGACACACAGTGATGACGGGATGTTTTATGACTCATTCTGCTATGCATTCACTCCACATTCACCTTATCATATAATATTTGAGTAAGTCAGCCTTTGTCAAAAGGCAGTGAAATTGATGCTGATTTTCTATATCAGTATTAACTATTATCAACTGATCTAGGTAGATTATTCTAGAGTTTATTTGGTCAGCAGAGCATAAGAAAATTGTACTAATTTTATGCAGGCCAACAGCTTGGTGAGTGATAAAACATATCCTTTTTAGCCTTGAGATGAATAAACAAAAAAACCCAAATACCATCCAACCAACCAACCCAAACCTTATAAACCCAGAAAGGCAAAGATCTAACAAATAATGACTTCCACTGAAAAAATTCAGCATAGGCACAGAATATTTTAACATTAAAATCATTTCAATTCTAACCTAAGCAAGATTTTCGAGGTATTTATTCTTCGCATTTCAACAGACACAAGCCTTGACTTCTAACTCTGGAACCTGAGAATTCTTTTGAGTTTTACTACCCAAAGAATTTTCTTCTATGCAGTAACATCTCCATCTACTGGAACTTGAGATGTCTGCTAATTCCATGATCCTGGAAACTAAATTTCCAACTTTGGGGGTGGGGGGTGCCGGGAGGGTGCAGTCCTAGTTCATTCATTTCCATTTCAACAAGTATTTATTATGTGCTCAAAATGTACTATATCATACTGTGATAAGTGATGTAAAAAAGAAGACTGGTTTAGCTCAACTCTGTGCCATCAATGAGCTCATGACCTGGTGGGAAACGGAAATGCGTTTATCACCACCAGAGCTCCACGGAAGAAGTGACATACTTAATCCATTCTGAGTCTGGGACAGACTGGACCATTGAGAATAAAGTGTGAAAGCCCAGAAGGATAGCTCTTTCCTGACAAAGGATATGTCTCAAGGACCAGCTGCATTTCTGCTTCTCCATCAACCTGAAAGTTCAGGTGTGGAAAACGATGCAGCTGAGGACTGGGATGTGTTCAGGACACAGCTGCTGCATCTGAAAACAGTCTCTTTGGCACTACACATGGAGCTGAATTCTGCCTGGAGGCCAAAGACTGCCAAATCCTAATTTAAGACGTTGCCTTCAAGAACAGAATTTAAAAAAGAAGAAAAACATATAATGAAAATACCTTATGACTTAAATAATACAGCACACATTACCTTTAAATACGATCCATAGTATTTTGTCACATATGAGCTGTCGCACTGACTCAAAACAGTTATTTCTTGCTGAATGTCTTCAATTTCATCTTCGGCTTCCTCAAGGTCTATGATTTTAATAGCAACCACTTGCTGGGTGCGGTTATCAATTCCTTTGAAAACTTCTCCAAAAGAGCCTTTCCCGATGCGCTCTAATTTTGTAAACAGTTCTTCTGGATCAGCTATATTATTCTAAGGTGGTAGGGGAGAGAAAGACAGGAAGGAACAGAAAAGTTTTGAGTCAAAAATGTTAAAGGAAAGAAAAACATATCACTTAAGGCAAGAACACATTATTTTAAAGAGCAAACAAACTCCTTTGATTCTCCATGTGCTTTGTTAGAACTGTGACCCGACCCCCATGGCCAACCAGTCCAGACTCCAGGGTGCCACCCTCACTAACTGAGCTGATCACGTGACCACAAACAATCCCAGACAGCAAATGCTGCCTCTGGTTCCTGCCAAAGAGGTGGGTACTTTTTAGAATAAAGTAATGGATGATACACGGTTGAATCAAGGAACATGGTATTGTAGAAAGATAGAGAAAAGCACGAATTGCTTCCACAATGTTTGCATTTCCTGCTCTTTTATTTTGGGACTAAAACTTCCCATGCAAAACCCAAACTTTCAGAGGAAAGGGGATCATGAAAACCCGTTTTTATTAATGTAACCACCTCCCTGACTACCTGAAAAACAGACATCCCTGTCCTATTTACCAATTCCTAAATCCTGGGTCAATCCAATTTAATTTGTAACTCTCTCTTCATTTTACAGGACTCTTAAAACAAAATGTCCTAAGACTTTATTAAGACATTATTCATTTCTGTTTTTAGTGCAAGGGTGAAAGTCAAAGAGTTAACATCCCAAATAATGCAATGAAAAACCCCACCGCTATAACAAATCTGGTTTGCTCAATTTTCCACATCATTCTTCAGAGACTCTAAGAAAATTAAGTCAAGTTAGCTCCTTCTCCACCCAAATCAGAGTTTAAAAAAAATATTCAAATGTCTACATTTTGCAGCTTCCACTGCAAAGTTACAATTCACTGCTTCATCTGTGTTTGCTTTCCCTTCTGAAAGGCATGGTCCAGGAAGGAGTTCTAAGTTCAAGAGCAGCAAATAGGAGGGCTAAAGTCATTTGTATTGACTTATAATGAATGGTAGACAATTTTCACATGTTCCACAAAGAAAGTCTGTGAAAAGGAAAACCTCACAAATCCACCTCAGGGCATTCTTGCTATTCCTTCTCCTTTACCTATTCTTTGCTTTGATTTGAACTCTTCAACTGTAAGTACACTGTTGTAAATGTAAGTCTTTGATTACCACTAAAACAACAGTGACAGCCTTTCAGTATGGAAACACGATTAGGAAGTTCAAAAGGGCAAGTAGTCAATAGTCATGATCATCTTGCTAGTCTCCTGTGAAACTTCAGGGCCGGTGGAAGGCTTCTTGCATACTACATTGCTTCAATCAGAGAGTTAGGGGGCTGTGGAAGAACTCCTCAACATTCTCATCCCCAAACTACTGATTCAGAATCGCTGAACTTGGGCCTAGCAATCAGTATTTTCAAAAAGTACTCCAAAATTTGCCCCCACATTTCCAGTTATTTTATCATTTCCATTAAAAATTTTTAATTGAAGGAACATTGCATCATAACATCATGTGAGTTGAAGGTGTGCTATCATTGAGCTGTCGGTGGTAAACAATGCATTATTCACAGATGCTGATTTATGATGATGCACAAACTATTTCTTATGCAGTCATTTTGGAACGAGTCTTGAGATCCAAACTTGGGAACCACTGAGCAGATAGATTTGAAATGTGTTTCTCTGATTAGAAGGAACTCACTACCCCTATTTTTCTAGTCAAGCATGTGGCTCTCCTCTGCATACTGAAAGTGGACGTCTTGGAGAATAAACCAGGAGGATTTTACTATTAAAAAAAACGTAGCTATATTGAAAAAACTAAGCCCACAATGCTTCCTCTAAGGACACATCTCTAAAACTAGTGTCTACACTCAAATAAGACTAGAAATGTAGTATTTAGCAAAGGGCATGCAACACAGCCCATACTCTGTAGGTATCGGTGCACATTTTGCTTTACCCAACGCAACCTATGTAATAATTGGGTATACAGAAAGTTCCAACTTAATCCATGACAGTTTTGAACTAACAGTCAACAACATTAACCAAGGGTAAAAGTTTCATTTCAATTAGTTAGAAGAAAACGGGCATACATTTTATGGTGGGGAGGGTGGGTTGCAAAGGAGAAAAAGTTTTCCTTGACCTTTCTTAGGGTCCCTGATTGGATCTGAAAATTAAACTGCCATGACAGATTAACAGTAGAAAAGTATATGCACTTATTTAATATGTTTTACAAGACACTAGTGCTTCCATAAGGAAAGGAAGATGGAAAGAAATGGCGTTAACTGTGTATTTTTATGCTAGGTTTGATGAAGATTCAAGGAAAGAGGTGATAAGGATATGAGGTGAATGCAGCAAACTAGTGATGGCTGTTTCTTCAGATTCTTTTTGGTGTCCCCTTGTCTTCAGAGGTAAGGGTGCTCCTTTCTTCCTCTCACATGAGAGTCTTAGGACTTGCTTCAGGGGAGAAGAGGGGCCAAGACGGAGGGCACTAATAAAGTAATAAAGACCTGCCTGTTTTCTGCTGTTTCCTCAAACTCCTTTAGCTTTAAATAGTCAATGCACCAAGGTGCCATTTTGGGGGATAGCATGTGCTGAACCCCTTTTGCAGATATTAGTGATTAGGAGAAACTAGAAAATTGTACATAGATTTAGAATTCGCTTTGCGGTTCTAGGAGGAAACCTGGAGAGCCAAGAATCTAGCTTCTTTGGATCTGTGGTAACTAAGGAACATGTCTAGTCTGGTGCTGAGAGTGAAAACATTCATACATTTAGGGAAAAGAAGGTAGATTTCTCAGATGTGACCAGCAAGGGTTTTAAACTCAAGTGTTCTGAAAGAACCTTCAAGAATCAAGAATCATGATGAGCAAAATTAACCTCAAACTAGATTTTTACTTGCTTCCTAGCCTTAAAAAAACACGGTAATATGAATGCACTCTGAGAGATCTAAGAGACATTTTATAAAGACTACTCTGTGTATAGACCTGTCAGTGACTTCCTGATGAGGAGGGGGATACAGGAAATGGTCAAACTGTGCTAATGATATTGAGTAGAAAGGAAGACCTCTTACTCCTTTCAAATTCTCAAATGGTAATACCAGGAGTGACCTGCAGTGAACTCAGGATGCCTTGACAATGATCGACAGTAACTAAAAACTTCACCTGAATGTACTAAAAACCAAAAATATGCCCCCTTAACTACCTATTTGATTTGCTCAGATTAGTTCTTCTATTCTAGAGAAAAATGCTTTTCCAGATTTGTTCCATATCTATATTGTATGTATATCTATCTATACTTATACTGTTTCATATCTACAAAACAGAATGGTTTCAACAATTATCAGTTCCACAAGACTAAAATTGTTAGTTTTATTATGTTTGTGTTAAGATTTTAAAGATTTAAAGATGAGGAGGAAGCATTTTTAAGGCAGGAAAGAAAGAAGGGAGGGAGGGAGAGAAGCAGGGAGGGAAGGAAAGAAGAAGCATCTTTATTACTTTATGTTGGCTTTTTACCCTGGTCCTGGTCATGACCTAGGTCCTTGGGCTTTTTATCTAGTCTGCACACCAGTGTCCCAGCCACCTGAACCACAATGGAGTACCCCACGATTTTTCAATTGCTCTATGAACATTGCCTGAAAAGCGTATTGAGTATTTCCTAATCGAGGTACCTCCAGAGGGAAAAATAAGATTTAAAATCAACAGCAGTTTCCTTATTAGCACTGCTTGAATTCAAGACCACAGGATACTGTCTTCTTAACGTGCTATGATCCAAGCACAATGACTCTGCCCTGGATAGGACTGTTAACAGTCACAGGCTTTTACAGCTGGATCATTTAATCCAATTCCTTAACACCATCACCAACAAGCAGTTTTGTATGCCTGCTGTGTCCTAAGTGAACACCACCAAATAGAAGCGATGAAATTTAAAGCCATCTATATAAATTCATGGTGGAGGTAGGGAGAGGTTAAGAAGAGAAACAGAAACCTTGGAATTAAATATATTATATATATATATATATATATATATATATATATGGGGAGAGAGAGAGAGAGAGAGAGAGAATCTTTGAGATGGCACTGGTAAGCATCTGATGCAAAATGAAATCTATTTTCATAGGGAGAAAAACTCTAGCAAAGTGAGGTTATACATTGTTCAAGGATATAAGGTATTAAACTAGAGGCAAAACTTGAACTTGAACTCCAGG
Source organism: Solenodon paradoxus (assembly GCA_004363575.1). Classification (NCBI taxonomy): domain Eukaryota; kingdom Metazoa; phylum Chordata; class Mammalia; order Eulipotyphla; family Solenodontidae; genus Solenodon; species Solenodon paradoxus. Next base: position 30,695 of record RJWH01005376.1, on the reverse strand, counting down.
TTTCCTGACCCTTAAGTCTAAGTTTCTTTCACTACCACTTAGATTGATTTATAAGTTAAACTATACAAATTTGATATAAAACAATTATTTCCCATCATAAACATCACATAACTTAGTAATCCCCCTACATTTAAAGACTTAAAAAAATTAAGCTTAAAAGAATTGGAAAAATAATAAATAGAAGTTTCTTATTCCTCAAGTGATATGATTTGTTACATATTTGTGCCACTATGCAATTGACTAATCCCTATCTGTATATGCACAATTATCTAATATTTACATTATAATCTTGCAGAGAAATGAGTTGTATGTAATCTTGACTTTCTGGCAAGGTAGTACTATACTTGGTCCATTTTTCCTCCATGTAACTAGACTGGAAGCGTGGGATACAAGGTAGAGATGGGTTTCAATACCATGATTCCCAGTAGAAGAGAATAGCTCCGATGCCAGCTTTATCAATGATTCACTGTAGACTTCAGTAACGTTTAAAACTAAATTTTCCACTTTTGTTTATTAAAAAAAACCTGTTAAATTGATTGCACTGTACAAGAATTAAAAACAATATTTTGTGCTAGGTTTTATATAGGTATATTTATTCCAATGACCATGTGAATAGTCAGATTACTTCAGTAATGAGAAGGATAAAGCAAACTCTTCAAACATTTTTTTCTCAACTTCTGAAGAATGCAATGTTAGCAGAGTATTTCCCGACTTTGCACAACCTTGGGTTCATATTACAAGGGTCAGATAAAATTGTTTGCAATTCTTAAGAGGCCTCTGTGATTTATATTTCTGAAGGAAAATACCAAGCTTCACTATACTTTGCACTTGAGAGATTAAAAACTAAGTATGTCTGCATTGTCTCAAGTTAAACAAGAAGAGTTGGGCTGGAGGTCAAAGTTTCTTCAGGTGGTCAGTCATTTGAGTTTGTATTTCCATGCTGATAAGAGCTCAAAATGTTTATCTACATGCATATAGAAGATGCTCTTGTTTTTTCATGTGTATGTTATCTTCATATTTTTATCTTTCTCAGTATTGTTATAACTTGATTTTGCAACATAAAGTGAAAGTCAAATTGCCTGATTATAAGATAGGAAACAAGATACATGAAATACAGTCAATGGGAAATGCAGTTACAATAACCCTGGGTTGCCTTGGAGTCATCAGAGAGCATTTTAACAACTCACAGTTGAGTCCTCATCTTTACTCACACTTAAAAGACAGTTTTGAAATGGATGAGGCAGCAGAAAGATAGCCCTGGTCTTAATGGCAAAGAATAAAGTCAAAGATCTCACCCAGTATTGTTTTGTACTCTAAAAGCAACAATTTAATCTTTCAGTAATATTGCATACAGCAACAAGAAAAATGTGTTCATAAGGCAGAAATAAAATTACATTTATAAGTACTTTTTCATCTTCCCTTCATTTTATGATTCCTATTTTTAAATGTACCTCCTTAGCAAAAAATACTTATAATGCAAATATTTTAGTGAAGGATAACTTGGTTAAAATTATTATAAAAGGTTTTGACATCGTATGAATAACACAGCAGTTTGAGGAGCTTCTCCTGATTAATAATTTTTGCATCTACTTCATCTTTAAGAAGAAAAGAATAAATGATAATATTCCTTCATCTTAATTCCTCCTACTCAAGAGAGGATAAGAGAAGAGCTTCTTCTACCACCTAACTGGCGTTCTTCTCTTACTCAGCTCAGATCAGAGTAATAGAACACGGAATTGAACAAGGAATTGAGCTGTGAAGAATGAGATGTGAAGAATGCAGTTCGTTTTATATATATATATATATATATATATCTTGAAGACAGCTCCATTTACAATTGGGTAAAGAAGAATGAAACATTTCTTTGGTACTATTGTCACTTTACCACATACCACATTTTTCTAAAGAATAATGAAACACAGAAAGAATGAGAGGAAATTTCACCATAACTTGTCCGTCTTAGAAATCCTCAAAAAGGAACCACAGGCAGCATTTTTCCTAGGCCCATTTCCTGAATAGATCTTTAAATTCCTATTATTTTAATTGAGAGAGAAGAGAAATGCCAGCTTATTTTCTTCAGCCAGGTAAACCATCTTTGGATCTAAGCCTTCTTAAATTAAAGGAAATAAATAATTTTTGTCTTTTGACTAACTCTCTGTGATCTGAAGTTCCTTTAAACCTTTAATTATGTCCATGGGGAAGGGGAAGGAAATGTCCTGCAAACAATCACATTCTTCTCTCAATAAACCAAAAGTCAAGGCTATCATCACAATAAATGCTGGATGCGAATTCCATTGCATCATTTAGCTCATTTCTCTCTGACCTTATGGCCATTCCAAAGGAAAACGGAGGTCTGGTTTCTTATAAGTATTACAGAGGTAAAGAGAACAGGGAAATCAGGCAAAATTGACTTAATTTTGCTTATCCCGGAAATTACAAGAAATCAGCAATTAAATGTCAGCTCACCATCTGCATAATGAGGGAAAGAAGTAGGTTCAATGATCGCCAAATCCCTTACTGTTCTGACACTGTGAATTTATGATGTATCAGAAGTCAAGTCCCTTTGTTCCCCTCTATCATTAAGAGTTGCCAACTCTAGTTTCAAGCAATCATTAAGGTAAGGCATGAATTGGCCTTGCCCACATGGCCAATTATAAAGTGGTATACAATGGCTCAAATGAGAAATAATATATCTATAGCTACCTATCCATCCTTAATGAATGAGTTTCCTGTCAAAATAGAAAAGTCACGGCAAAGAAAAGATAATGAAATATGTGCAATAACGGAGGCACAGCAAAGGGTTGTGGTAGGGGAGGAGGATGCTCTTGATTCCGTTTTGAGTGCTCAGGTTCCCCTGGGTAGTTGGGAAGGTGGTATTGCGTGGTAGGTAGATAGATAGGTATCCCCATTTTTCCGGTAAGAAATTCAGAATCACTAGTAGACTAAATTCAAGTCCTAACTCTGATACTATAATGAATCAGGCTAAGCAGTCAATGAAAAATAAAGAGCAGCAGAGTAAATTGCTGTCTGAACTCAGGTTCAATAAATCTCCTTCTTCTTTAATTGTAAAGTCAATTCATTCAGAAAATGAAGTATCATTAAGAAGTAACACAGCAATACTTGCCTATATACAGAACTAGAACATCCGACAAAACTAAGTGCCCAAAGGGAAAATGTCGGGAGTCTCATCAGATTTCAAACAGAATTCTAGAGTGAGCAGCACGCAAAGTTAAATGCAATGTTCCATCAGGAAATAATTGTACTTCTTTATTTTTGAGTCTTTGAGTCTTGCCTGTTTCTCCGTTGACAATACTGTACCTCTCCATCTCTGGAAATCCTAAATATCTAACTTAAAATCAAACAAACAAACAAACCGCAAGCCCCAAAATACCACTTTTCCTTTCCCATTCTCCAGTGGAAGCCGATCACAAACAGAATCAACATCTCCATCCTCCGTCCCTCCACAGCCCTTTGCTTGTGCCTCTGTTATCGCGTACATTTTACTGGATGGGGCTCTCACCATGCACCAGCAACCCTCACAGCACCTAGAACAGTGCTTTGTATACTGTGGCCACCGGACATTTTCAGGGTCCCCGAGGGCCCTCCTAAGATGAAATCTTTGACATGAATTTATCCTTTCATTTACAGGTTGATTTCTGACTTTTGGTGTGAGGGAGATTAAAATCAATAACATTAAGGAAGTTGAAGTAGGTATGAAATTCAAAGCCACTCCTTATTCTCATATGTAATTCACATAATAAAAACTTCTTTAAGTGACATCTTTTTAAGTTTTGTTTCTTTCTACTAAAAAGCTCTTTAGGTTGCAAAGCAGGTTTTGAAATAATAGGGAGCTATACACAAAAAAGAACTGCTAATAGCCATACACACAAAGATGCACACCACAGATATATGCAAATCTGATTCTAGAAGCATATTTGCAATCACTATTAACCAGAGCCACATGACTACTGAAATTCCTGGAGCGTCAAGGAGGATGTCAGACTCTAAAGCAAAGATGAAAATTCTTAAGAGAGCCACAGTCTGTTTATCACTCCGTTGAACATTTCTTTTAATTTAGTTGGGCTTAAACACATATAGAAGCACACAAATCAATCAGGGATTTGGTTTAATAATAAGCATTAAAGTTAAAATTAAAGGGATTATTACTCACTAGACACGATGCTACATAAGTATGGCTTGGGATTGATAACAAATCTTAACTATAAAATATTCATTTGAAAAGGGGGGTAAAGCCATACAATGAAAGGAAGATAAAGATTCTGATAATATATAAATATAAAGCAGGTATCCTAATTTATTTAGGCTTTATTTAATCAAAACTAAAGAGGGCACTTTAACACAATGGACACTATGTTGTATGTATACCTCCATATTAGAGATAAAATAAAAGGATGTCATTCTAATACTTTCAGAAATGAACACTTTTGGGTAGAAACTAAGGCAGAGGTCCCTTAGAGCAAATATCGAACTATCATGAGTAATGGTATTGTGAGTCTTTAGCACACTTATTAAAATGCATTGGATTAAAACAAAATTGATTTACTCGCTGCCTATCTTCCTTCTAGATGTGGGACTCCAATTAAAATCAATAGGTTTGAAGCTTGTAAGCACAGCACTAAATTATTAACACCATGAGTTCTTTTAGAAAATTAACACTGATTGAAAAAGTGGAATTTTACATAGACTTACTTTTCATTCTTAATGAGAAAGTGGCTGCAGAATAATTTCTCTCCAACATTTTCCTCTTTAATCAAATCTATACTTTGAACAAATTTAATCAAATAGTATTTGCAAGGAGTTACCCAGTAGAACCTTACGGCTAAGGAAAATGATTTCTTCGGCTTTGCTGGCTTTAACATTCTATGAACTCGAGAAAATGACACTGATAGCACGATGCCATCAACAGCAAACAATTTTAATTTTGGTAAACACAAAATGGAGCAAAGAGGAGATTATAGAATGCTCTGAAAGGACAGCCACTAATATCTTCAACAATCAATTATTCATTTTCCTAAAGTGAAAAAATATCATCATAGTGTTTGTTTACATGTGTATGAGAACAGAGCTAAAATAATAATACATATTTTATTTGTAGGCTCTATTTTGTTAAAAGTTTGGAAGCAGTGCATTAATAAACAAGAATATATTCAGAAACCAAACAAAATAGGATGTGTATATATGTTACGCCTGAAAATCCAAGCTAGTAACTATTACGAATGAGCATAAAAGTTAGCTCTACACTCAGCACCATGATGCAACAAATGTGTATGAGAAATTACATTAATAAAAATTGTTACATAAACAAACAGGGGGCTTGATTACATCGACCTCACTGATGGTGATTTTATTATCATTATCCCCTTTGTCCTGTACAGGAGTACCATTCATTTTGGGGAGAAAGGCCCTAAGTATTGTCATATTTCCATTTTCTCAAAGACTTAAGTACTCTTCTACTTTTTGTTTTAAATTAATTCCTCACCTCTAAGTTCACCAAATTTCCTAAACCTAAATTTCTCAAAGGAACCTCCATCCTACCCTACACCTCACTGTTGACAGTACTTGAGAATATCCTAATTCCTGTCCGTAAAGGAACAAACTTACCATTTTTTACTCCCATTGATCTGTGCTGACATTTCTGAAATCTGCTCATGTTACCAAAATACAATGTTTGATAAACTAACTGTTGAAATAAAGGGGGAAATGCTACTAAAATATGAGATGGCTACTAATATGAATTCAATCTTCATTTTTAGCAAATACAATTATAAACATAAAACTGCTCACATGTCTTCACACCAATATGGCTAAAGTAATATAATTTGTTAGTTGAAATGCATAGTCCGTAATCATTTTTCAATCAATTTAACACACAGTGAAATTCTCTTAGAATAACCAACAGCCAGTACCAAACTGGAATATATACACAAAATCTGAATTTTTCCTCCAAAAAATATGTTGTGTCCTCTGTTTAGGAGCTTTAAAGGACCACAGGATTTTAGAATTCAAAGTGACCCTTATGATATACTTAGGCAGGCCATATTTCCTTGAGAAAAAAATGGGAAATTGGGGTGACAAATACGGGATGGGGTTATGTGCTGGCAACTAAGAGGAGGGGGAGATACACAGCAATATGAGTGAGCGGGAGCAAAGTGGCCAGGTCAGCAGCAAGTAAGTACTATGTGATGTCAATCAGTGATCACACAGTAATGACATGTGGTCGGGCAGGACTTCATACAAATACCAGGGCTAGTGCAAGGAATTCTGGCACCTTAGACGGAAACCAAATTTGTCATCACTATATAAGCCCCAGCTCTAAATGTCCTATGTAAAAAACATGCTGTTTTAACCATCCCAGGACCAGAAATGCCCAATAACCCCCACAGAAATAATCCCCGGAGTACTTAATCTGCAGCTCAACCACACTGCGTGTCCTGCTCCCTTTGAAGAAACAGATGCATGCGGAGTGGGGGGAATCCTCTTCCCAGGACTCCTGTTTTTTTCACAGGGGCCAGGAACAGCAGCAGCTACCATGGGCCACCACAGTTAGTGTTTGCAAGGGTCGTCTTTAACATGGGGCAAAAGGGGCAGCTGCTTTTGGGCCCCCTCAAGACTGGGCCCAGGGCGACTCAACTGCCCCTTTTGTCCCTCATTAAAGATGACCCTGGTTTATTCAAAACAATGACAACATTGACATTTATATTTAAATGATGGGACAGTTAAGTAAAACAAAAAACCAGTACTGTCCCGTTGTAAAGAGTATGTGTGGTCAGCCGAGACATACTTAGCTCTTTGGATTTTATAATGAGTGATCTCTAATTGGATGTGGGGTGAGGAGGACAATGACAAACAAGTAACCTCAGGATGGAGACAAATGACAAAGTCCCTTAATTAAGTTCGTGGATTGCCATAGCCAAAATAAGCTTGATGAGCAATTCAAAGTAATTACGATGCTTTGAACAGCGTGCTACCCAAAAAGATCTGTGATCTACAACATGAACTGACTTGCACCCTATCATTTGACAGTCTTAACCAGAAAGTATCATGCACCAAACAAATCGTCATCGCCCACCCCAAAACTTCTCATAAAAAATTTTTTAAAACACAACTTTTTGTCCCTTTCTTGCCTTGGCTAATATTTTTCCCCTCCTTTCTTTCATCACATCTAGTCTAAAAGCCAATTCAGCTACCAAGTGCTGCCTTTATAACCATCTCAGCTGGCTGACTGTCTCATCTTTACTAGGAATTTCTGGTCAGACTAGCAGGATGTCATGCGAAGCTTTTAACAGATGAGCGCAAAAATAAAATCTGTGTTTCAGGTAGTTGCATCATGACTGCATGTTGCCTCGAGTCTACTTAGTGACAAAGGCCAGTGTGGCATGATAAAAGCAGAGATGATGTCTGACATTTTCAAGAAAGGAAAAAAAACACCCCACAACGCATGATTCATAGAAAATAGAGATAAAGGAAATCAACAGCAAATTACTCATAATTACTAGTCTCTCACTCCCTTAAAATTTTGTGATTTACCAATTTATGTTTTCTGGCTGCTGGTACCTCCCACACTAAATCAAGCCATTAAGCAGCATTTGGCTGAGCCTGATTATTTCATATGCTATGATCTAATAATTTTAATGCATATTTGATTAAGTACTACTCTCCATACCACTGACAAGGTACCAGAGATGTTAATTGGAGGGTGAAGACACTTATTCAGTACAAGGAGGAAACAAATGTGATTATATCTGACACTTAACACTCTCTATTCACTTTCCTTCTTTAATACATAGAGCCGTTTAAAAGTGATGAAAAAATTAATTTCTTTCCTTACATTGTCGTCTAAAATAAACCCATCTTTATGTTTGCTCTAGAAAAAAAAAATTGAAATATACCTGCATACACATATAGATATAATTGATCACTTTATTATTACCAATACCAATACATCTTTCCATATAATTCAACCACTTACATCTATGCCTAGAAAATAACCAAAAATGTGTCTATTTACTATAATCTAGTTTTGCCTTGCATTAAGCATTACAATTAATGGAACCAATATTCACATCAGTAACTTTAGTGAAGAGAAAGTTTTCCTATTAGGATACTGTTTCTCCATCCCCAGAGACAATATTATAAAACGCTTCCTTTCTATCACCAATTCTCAATGTGGCACGATGCAAACTTTTTCTGTTGAGGGGTATATGGTAAAAGTCTTAGGCTTTGAGGGTCAGGTATGGTCTTCAATCTGTGTCACATAGTCTCTTTAAACAACTGTTTCAAAATGCCAAAGATAAGCTAAGTTTGCAGTTTACACACAATCAGGAGGCAGGCAGGATTTGGTCCTTAGCTATAGGTTGCTGACTGAAGCTCTAAAGAATTCATTGCATGCAATAAACTCCTCTCTAGGGTATCTAGAATGGTCTTTGCTGTGTATCCTCCTCGGGGAAACTGAGAAAACATTAACTCAAATCATTTTCTAATTGTGGCATTCAAATGACAATCTAGGGTGTGGAAGGCTGTATTAGATTAACTAAGTGCCAAAACACACTACTGGAAGAAGGAAGTCATTGCCATTTTCAAAAAAGGCACGGATTCAAAAACATTTACCAGGCAGAAATTAAAATGAGAAATTTCAAGAAATTTTTCTTTTTTGGCCAAAGCATAAGCCAAATGTTATATAGCTTCACTACCTCTTAGCAGAAAATTAATCACACAGCAACTGTTTAGTAGAAAATTAATTACAACTAAATCAAAATATTCTTAGAATGGAGACCTAATCCCTACTATAAGTAAGTAATCATGTGTGCCTTATCTTTAATAAATTATAGCCTAGTCCAGACTCCTGAGCAGAATCCACATAACTCACAGGTGTGGAGTTAAAGCCATTCCTATACAATTCCCTCACTTTACATTTTCAGGAACTACATGGGTTCATTATTTCATAGCAGAGAGCAACAGAATACACTCTAGTCTTCATTCTATTAGATAGGAGGAAATTATTTCACATCCTATCAGGAAAAAATAATTAAATTCTCAAGCCTTAGGACCACATGGTTATATTAAATAAGAATATTCCTTAACAATATATAGATCATCTTTTCAGTTAAGAGTTTTCAAAATCTGTGTTTGATCTTTCCACCGGAATCACAGTCTCACTATACCTGCATAAGGCACTATAATAGAAAAATACAGAGAAGAATCGTCACATTAAAATCCTTCTAGTTAATAGACGGTCTTCCAAAGAACACCGGCAATCAGTGGACAACAGAAGACAGCTCAATTCTGTAACAGGAGCAAGGGGCTACAATCCCTGGGAAGGATACAATATGTGTTTTTTCCCCTTTTTTTAAGTAGAAGGACATTTACACCTTTTAAACTTTTGAAAAGTTAAAAGCCAACAACACAATAAGGCAATATTTAGAGTCACACAATAAGGCAATATTTAGAGTCAACAGCATTCTTAGAAAAAAGGCTACATACTAACTAGAACTATTCTCGCAGCCAAGACCTAAATCAAGGGGTGCTAACAAGTCATCAAGCAAGCGTAGTTTAAACCTGAGATGTTACCCAGCATTGAAATGCTCCAAAGATCTGTTTTAATCATTCCCCGAGGGAGACTTTTATGGTCAGAATCTACTGGAAAACTAACAATACTATGAAGTCCAGTCACTTGAAACACAGAATTCTTGTCTGTAACTTCTCCTCCACCCCAAAATAACAGTTCAAATGAGTCAAATGCAATTCATTTATAAACTGCCATTCTTTCCTTGTTAATGAAAAGTATTCCATTTACCTACAGAGACGAAAAGGGTCATCCAAAGTGACTCCAAGTGTCTAGAAAACGACGTATTGATCCAGTAGAACTCCCAAAGAACACATTTTAAGAAGAAAAACAGTTAAAACCACCATACTTCAGATGCCAACTCTTCCCCTGATCATTCACAAGCTCTCTCCCAACCCAAAAGACTTCTTTAAAGACATTTTCTTACCACACAAACTCATATTTCAGTGCAACTTTTTTTATCACAAAAGTCATAGGCAATAAGAAAGAAATGAATTAGCATTACCTCCCCAATTTCCTTTTCTGCTAGCTTTTTCTCCTCTCTGCAGAAAGTAGAGAAATTCCCCATTATTAAAATAGAGAATTCTTGATCTTTAAAGCAAAGGACTACTTTTTCCCCTTCCCTGGAAATACTGTCTTCTTCTTCTTCCAGAGTCCAACACCTTTTCTCTCACTTACATCTTCTGTTTGCTCATGAGGCAGCAGTAATCCTCTGGTATTATGAAACTCTACCTTCCCTAAGCAGAGTTTACACTGCAGCCTCCAAAATGATGCCTGAATCTCAGCTGATAGAAGAGCCTTAGCAACAGCGGTAACAGTTTTTTTTTTTTTTTTTTTTTTTTCCTCTCTTGCTATTACCAGAAATCACAGTCCAAAAAAGACGACACAGAGGTACCACCTATGCTGAAACCTCCCAACTGATTTATGATTTAACTAGTTAAAGCCCACATTTTAATGATTTGTGCCCTTTGGGGAAGCTTGTGACAGAATCAAAAATATTTTTTGGTGACAGTCACTAGTTTTCATGGAGAAACGTTATTTTTTAAAAAATTAGCAGTTTTTCAGGATCAACGTTTTGTTGGTCACAGAAACAAATTTAAGATCCTGTCCTCTCCAGGCCCCATCACTTCACAATCTGTAATGTTAACTTAAAAATAAGAGCCATAGACAATGATGACAAGTTTCTGTTAACCGGAAGGCATTTGTATACTGTCCACATGCCTCTGATTTTCCTAACAGGTAAAGTGATTTATATCTATCAAAAACAGTTCCTCTGATGCACTGATTCTGTAAGACTATTCTATGGAGGAAATTAAGCAGAGAATGGTGAATCTTGATAAATGTACTCCTATATAATGTTGAATTCCATTTTAATTCACCAAAACAGCTGAACACTGGTATTAAATTTCATTCAGTCATTTCCCAGGACCTGTATCCAGCATGAATTGTGGCTGAGTTCAGTTTCCTCAAGAATAATAATTCCTGGCACGCACTGGTAGAGTAGTGGTTAAGTCAGTCACTTTCAGAGGAGCACAGACCACGTACATCTCAAGGATACTGGTTCGAGTCCCAGAACCACAGTGAACAACCAAGATGAAAAGCTAAATAAAATAAATAAAGTGCTTCTTCCTCCTGTCTCTTCCTGACTGCCTCTGCTCACCGGCATTCCTGCTCATACCTTTACTTAAAAAAATACCTTTATGGAATGTGAATACAAGAAACAAAGGAACAGATGAAGCATAACCAACCCTGAAACATTTGCAACAGAACTGATGTTACCAATAGGGAATGGGGAGGGAGGGGGCAAATGGTGGTGGAGCCCACTGGACAATGGGGAAGAACACTTGGAGATTTGGTGGAGGGCAGGGTGTGTTGAAACATAACTAAGAAATGAGGAACCTACAAATAGGAAAGTATTTTAATGCGTTGAATAATTATTACAATAAAAAATAAATTAAAAAATAATAATACCTTTAATATTAAAGGCAGAAAAAAGACCTAGCCATGTTTAAAAAAATGCAACACGTGTTAAATCCTGATAATCTTATTGTGTATTTAGACAAATGTATATATATATATATATATGTATTTACCTCAGGATAAATATTTTTAAATGAGGCACAAAATTCCAGGTACTTTCTATAGTTTTTCATATGACAAAACTAGTTAGCAATTGCATGGATACCACAGTTTTACAGAACATGCAATTTCCACATAAATTTCACTGACATTCTGTTATTTGCAGACCTTCATAAAAGACATTGTCAAATCATAATTTTGTGCTTTTTAAACTTAATGATCAACACAGATGATTTTTAGTTTGACAATGCACTTACTCTTCTGCTTTTTAAAAGGTGATGTCTCAAACTGGCACAGGTAATTTAAAAGTCTATAGGCAAATGCTGAGCCTTATTTTCTTGAACAGAAAAGTGGTTCCAAACAGAAAACATGCTTTATGCAAAATACACTTTGCATGTGCACATACACACCGCTGTCAATTTTCCTCAACATAAACTTAACCTTACCATCTAGATTAATGCAAAATGGGTCATAGGAGAAAGTAAGTAACCTGCAGAAGAGACAACTACTACCGAAGAGGTATGGGGTATAAGACAGAATGTCAGAATTGTTACACCCAAAGCAGGTTTGTTCCCTAAAGGAGGAACACGTCACCTAAGGCTCCACGAATATCTTCGAAAGATAATTAAAGATCACTAAGAAGTACATCTCAGGACACGCTTTTGAATATCCTCATGGGTGCCAAATCTTTTGATCCTGAAGGCAAACTTCATTTTTGTTGCCAGTGTGTTCATTTTAGAAATTGAAAAATGATTTCGGTCGAATGCCGGTGAACGAAGCTGTTCATATTGCTTGGTGGTGGAAGATTCATCAAATAGGCACTATTTGTTCTCCTATTTTCAGTTCTAATCCTTTGTTTGAACTAAGTTGTGAACCTTCCTACATGATACCTGTTGGCAAACGGTGACATATTAATCTGACAGGTAGAATATTTTACAGAGCAGAAGCTGGAGTCAGAAAGGCCATTGAGGAAGTGGTTTGATATTTCCTTAATGATTCAGAAGTAACTTTCTTTCCTCACCAGGAATTTATATATATAAACACAAGCTGGCTTTGGAATGCCATGACTATGAATGGGTACTTTTTACATCATAACTGCAGCCCAGGGTTATTAGTCCAGGGGGTTTTCTTTGTGGAGGAGGGAGGGCGGGGAAAACTAATGGTGTAAGGGAAAGAGACTGTGAACAATAAAAATTAGTGGGATGTATTACAATTGGAAAAAGTCTTTAAAATGTTTACCATTGGGGAGAATATTGACTCTTACTGTCACTTAGAATACCAGCATTTTATTGCATTTAGCCAAGTTGAATTTTCACAACTGTAAGCATCAACAGAGTTCGTGGTCTTAATAAAAGTGTTTGTCTTTGAAGATCAGTGCATTGAGCTATCAAACTTATCTGGATCAAGGGATTTTAGATGCTGTAGAACTTAACACAAAGTTGAGTTCCACTCTGAGAAATATAACCAGCAAAGATATTATTGACTACCTCACAATGATTAATCTATTTACCTCTGGTTCCAGTATCTTCACTCTAACAAACCTGTTATTATTGCTCCTGCTTGGATATGTTGCCAGCGCCTCAAATTCCACATTTCTAAGTTGGTGATAAACTTAATGTATTGTAGCTAGATGCTAATTTACATTGATGCACATATTTTTTTAAAAAAGTGGAAAGTTGGAGGGCTCTGGTGGAATCAGCCTTAGGACAATCGTCCCCAAAGGAGCCCAAGCTACATACCCCCCCCCCGCCGCCCCCCCAGCTTGAGGCCCGAGTAGTGGTGGGGGGGGGGTCGAGGGGGGGGTGCGGGGGGGGGGGTTGACAGCCAGTGTGAACAAGTAAATAAAAGTAATATGAACTGTTTCTTTTCTTCTCTTGCGGCCTGCCTGCCTAATCACCTTCATCCCTGCCAGCACTCTTCCTAAACAAAACAAAACAAAACAAAACAAAACAAAACAAAACATAAAAAAAAAAAGAAAAGAAAAAGAAAAAGCTGCAGATAAGAATGAAAATGAGTTGGCAGACAGGCAGGAAGAGAGAGGAGGAATTAACATTTATTTATTTTATTTAGCTGTTCGCCTAATTGCTCCCCCCAGCAGCCCCTGCCACCTGCCCCAGGTTATAAAGCCGAAGGCTTGACCACTAAATCCACAGGGTAACACCAATGATGCACAACTTAAAATCTATATGATATGATGCAATATTTCTTCAACAGCATTTTAATAAAGTAAAAACAAATGAAGAATCCATTCTCCCAAGCTCAGCCATATCTTTGACTGTCATCATTTTTCTCCCCTTCTCATATCCAATTAGTCATCAAGGTCTGTATTCTTTTAGCAGTACTCAGAGTGGTCTGGACTGCGAGCAACTGGGAACTTAACTACAAATTGAAATTCATGGAGCTCACCCCAGGGTGGAGGTGGGGCTGGCAGTCTGGGTTTTAACAAACCCTCCAAGCAGTTCCGATGATGCTCAAGGTAGACCAACCTTTATCAGCTAAAGCCTGAACTTTCACACTATCCATTTTATTATAAGCAGCCTTCTCTTCTCCAGCGTAGTCCACTGGGTTGGAATGCCTAATACAAATTTGCAAAATCAAATCAACAACAAAAACACCCTTATTTTCCTCAGTTCACTTATTGTTGACTGAGTTTAAAAATTAAGGTTTCAGGTGCACCCTGGTGGAATAGCAGTTGGATGATGTCCACATACATCCCAAGGTCCTGGGTTTATGTCCTGAGACCGATGGAAACCACCAAGATGAGCAACGATATAAAAAAAATTAAAAACATGCTTCTGCCTGCCTGCATCTTCAAAAAATAATTTTATGTTTTATGTTTCAGTTTGGCTTTCAAGGCCTTTTATAATTTGGCCTTCACATAATTCAGGTCGATAAGCAACTACCTCACACTCTGGTCATAGAAGGATATTTGCATGTCTTTCTGCCTTTGCTCCTCCCTATCTGCGACTCCCCCATAAGGGTCTGTGGAAGGGCTGCCCTTCCTAGAAGCAACCTGTTTGCCCTTCCAGAGTGAGGTCTTCCTGGGAATGTTTTCAGGTCAATTTCTGTCTCTTTGGGGGTCCTCACTGCTGCTCTGCACTGTTGGATTTCTCAGTGTGGCGTTGTCCAGATGCTCCTGTTACAATACAAACTGCTTGAGGTCTGAGACCCTCTTACACATTTTGTATCTGGAAGACAGCCATCAAGCACTATATCCTCCAGAAAACAAGCCTTCCCAACTTTACCACTAGTAGTTCACGAGCTTAAATCACACCCAGTCGTTTCATGAAGACTAAGGGAGCAAAAGTATTAAATCGGGATCACCAGTGTGCACCTTGGGAAAACACAATATATTATCAATTACTGATGAACACACAGGAAGACTCCCAGCTAAGTTCAAACAAAGGATTTGAACTAAAACCAGAGAAGCAAACAGGACCCTAATTAATGTGTTTGCTAACCGTTCTTCCCATGCGGTCTGGAGCATTTAGAAAGCATACATTTGAAATATGCTTCTCTCCCGAGGCTGCCAGACACACTGACGATAGTCTCCTTAACCACAAGAGGTCAAAGTTCTATTTTCTAGCACCATACTTAGTCGCATGTGTGCATGCTTTGCTGATTGGTTTCTTTTGTGCTTCTGCTTAAAGTTAAACAGGCAGCAGGAAATTGAGACCAGGGAATCTACAATGTCTCCCAGCTCCAGTGGGCAGTAAGAATGATGAGACAGAGGTTTGGGAAAGAAATAATGACTTTATAGTTTCAATTGGCTCTGCTCCCCCAAATTGTCTTGCATTACTAACGCCGTGTGCCCCACCTGATTTGCTGTTTGCCCATCCCTTCCCAATAATCCTCTGCTGTGTACAGCACCGAGCAGTTAAGTCCTAGCTTAATACAACATGCTGTAAAGTGGTATGTCCCAAAGCCAGTGGTCTAATGGAAAGCTGGAGCAGGGGCATAAAAAGGCACTCAGAGCAACTCAGAAATGCATTTTCAAAGAAAAATCTGGATGCATCTCCGTGTCCTTGAAGTATTTTCTCCACCTGCCAAAAATTCACTCCTACGATTGTGTTACCAGGCGCTATTGAAACCCGCTAGAGTAATTCCCTAGTATGCTTAGAAATTCCCTAACACATCTAGTGTGGTATGGATTTCATCTCCAGTAAAAGTTCATTAAGTTGATACTGGGAAGCTGTTTCTATAATTCAAAGCAACTGTTACTCTGGCTAGAGCCTCTATTGTTCTACAAGAAACAAATCGAAAAATCTAATGATAGACAGTTTCAGTCTTTTGAGTCTTAAACTGATAGGGTTTAACAGACTTCTTTTGCCAGTTTAAAAAAAAAAAAAACAAGTGAAGGAGGAGAGGGAAATTAAAAAAAAAACTGCAAAGAACAAGGATCAAAAAGAAAAGTTTAAACATTTTTTTCTGTAAACATTTTTCATAAAGAGACAAAAACACAATGCCTTGAATTCCTCAGCAACACCTTTTTTAAGTTACTTGATCACAAGGAGAAGACTGGGCACTTTATTAAAAAAAAAAAAAGACAACTGAAATATTTTCAACTCATCTAAGCTGTCTACAATTTTGTTTAGTCCCTGGAAGTATGAACTATAATTTCAATCTAGTTTTGCTAGAATAGCCAAAACTATGCCATGCTAATGGCTAATCTGATATTTTATGATGTGGATCATTCTAATCTGTGAAAAAAAGAAGGTGCTGAACTGCTGTCAGG
Organism: Solenodon paradoxus; assembly: GCA_004363575.1. Lineage (NCBI taxonomy): Eukaryota > Metazoa > Chordata > Mammalia > Eulipotyphla > Solenodontidae > Solenodon > Solenodon paradoxus. The sequence continues at coordinate 14,298 of RJWH01005376.1, read as the reverse complement.
GGAATGCTGGGACAAGTCCAGAAAATGCGCAGGGGTAAGTTCTCAGTAGAATCCTGTAAGGTCTGTCCTCAGTAAGGTAAATGCTGATGAGTGAGGGAAGAGACAGGCTCGGGGGAGGGCAGGATCTGTTCCACGTAGTAGGGATTGTCAGTTTCTCTGGTGACCCACCTCCTGAATTATAGGGGCTTTAGGGGAGGGGTGATGAAAAGATTGATGGGTAGAGCAGCATTGTGCTTTTCGTTGTTAATCCAAATTTGAAGGCATCTTCATACTGAATATAGGATTGTTTGAGAAGAATTTGTTAATATCTTTCAAAAGTGTTTGCCTTCCACAGCATTAACTCAGAGATGTGGTGACTGACTACCGTAGTCCAAAATGGCAGATAACCAAATAAGAATAACAAGAGGGACTCAAATTTTTAGGTGTGCATCCTTCTACTGATCTTTCTTTGTTTTTGGAAAAGTGGTTTGCCCCATGAATTCCTCCAGAGACACTGTTTTATATGTCCCTGTGTTCTAAATTCTTTTGGTCTTCATTAAGGAAAAGTGAAAAGCAGTTTGTTGTATCACACCTAATAATAGTGTTAACTTTTTGTTTTAATTCTATTTTCTAGCAACAAATAAAACCAGTAAAACCACCAATCTTGCAGAAGAGACAACTCAGAATTATCGAGCTGTCTCAAAATCTGCTGTTAGATTTCCTTTTAAAAAACACATTATTCTCTACAAAGCGTGAACATTCATGAGAAATATCATACACTGAGCTATTTATCAAAAACACCTCGATATGAATGAAATTTATCAGATTTGGTCTAATTTGACAGCTGGGACAGGGAAGCAAAGGAGTTTGTTTGGATTTCTTGTCACTGATTTTATTGCACTAACAGATGCATTTGCAGGAAATTAACATCTTTAAAGTAATTGGTTTTTTCACCCAAAATATATACTACTTGATTTCTTCTTTAATTTCTTTCAGTGTTTTGTTATTTTTAGTGTAGAGAATTTCTGATGTTTTGTTAGATGTATTTCCTGATACTTGATGGTTCTTTATTTCTTTATTTGGGGAGGGGGTGGTGGAAACAGAGGGAAAGAAGAGATTATTTCTCTGCAAGACACAAATTTGTCTGAAATCAGCTCTAGTTACTAGGAAAACGATAAGGCTCCTATTTTTCTCGAAGGCCTTGGAAGCCAAGGGAATGAGAGCTTTCGTGTGTGGACAGCTGATTAGTGCCAAGTATATTTTGCGAAGCTTGTTACATATAATTCCTTGAAATTACTGTAGTAAGTATAAATAGTACAAACATAAATTAGTCTTTGTGATCTATAAGCATGAAACAGAATTTCACAAAGGTAGAAAAATCTAGTCTATACAACACTCATTACCCAACACTTTTACATATAACATATATTTAATGGTTTAAAGAAAAGTAAAATACATGGTCCCTGACTTCAAGAAATGTACAACCTAGTTGGGAGGACAGTATCACATATAAATTAGAGAAAGTCTAAGGCAGTATATAAAACAAGAACTGACCGTCTGCTACTGACAATACATATAACAACTGCTTGGAAATGGGAGATTTCCATAGCCAGAGAAAGTTCATGAGGAACATAAGATGGAGACCTTGAAAAGCAGGTAGGATTTGGTCAGTCAGTGATTACGAAATTGTAACTGGCATTGTAGAGCAAAAGGAATTTCGTGCTGGGAAGTAACCCTAATTAAGTATCTATCTGTAGAGAGGAGAGAGATAACAGAAAGTCTGGAAAGTTGAGCAAAGAATTTTAGTTGCAGGGACAAGGATGGGATTGCAACAGAAAAATGTGGGTTATCAAGCAGGGGAGAGAAGATAATGACGTGTTTTCATATGATTAGTCCAGCATTGTTTTGCAGGATGAATCGTCCATATACATCATAACACCTTTTATAAAGGATCGAAAAATAGACTCCACAGATGATAGTTAATTCATCCTAATAACATCTCATTGAGGCAAAGGAAATGCAGCTTTTATTATTCCCCATTATGAACATGATTTACTCAAGGTCACTGAATAAATGAAAGGCAGAATTAAAAAAAAAAAAAACCACACACGCACACAACAAAACCACAGTATTATGATGTTCAATGGTTCCTAAGCACCAGCTAAATTATATCCTCTCATTTTCTATGACTCAAGCAAGGAAGGTACATGATGGACCTTTGTACTGAAGTGCCATCTCTAGACCTTATTAGTGTTCAAGGCACAAGCCCTATCATGCCCAATTCCTGTTTACTCTCCCTTACAGCCCCTAGCCCTTAACCCCATACCTTCCAACAGCTACCACCTCTCCGAGCTAAGAGCTGTCTTTGATTACTATGTTCTGGATGGTCTTCTGCCATCATCAGTAGCATATTCAACATCTCTGTATCACCAACAAGGACAATGGTTTGGTTTTATTGATGTAAGCCAATGCTTTCCACCTCTTTCCATCTCAAATTGCAAAGCTGATTAGTTTCTTCAGAAGGTGTAAGGGAGGTAAGAATTCTAGGTACAAGATTCTGGCACCAAACTGATTTCCTTCTCCAATTTAGGTTTCCTAGCAAGAGTTAAATAATTCCCCTCAGCTAACTCCTATTCAGTCTGACACATTTTCTCATCCTTCCTTCATTAACTTCCTACCAGATCTGACTCCTCCCCCTTTCTAATTTTTGTCAGAAGTAAGATAATTCTCCCATTTCCCATATTCAACACCAGAAAGGCTTTGATTATTCCTTCTGTAACTAAACAATTATAACATCTGGTGTATATGTGTGTATTTGTGTATATATATACATGTATATATATGTATGTATGTATGAATATACATATATATACATGTATATATATGTATGTATGAATGTACATGTGGGTGTATGTATACACACACTTATATAATACCAGGGGCAAAAAAGGCAATCAGTCAATGCAAGATCCATTACATTGAAATACTTGTAGATCAAACTGCCTTAAGTCTCTAAATCTAGTTCATCTACTTATCCAATCTAGAGAATTCTCTTCCTCTATAACTTTTTTAGCGAGTCTCCCTTACTTAGACATGTTTAATAACTAGCCCAAAAGCCAGAATCCTTCCCTAGCTTTCAAGGACCATCAGAATCTGGACCCAATCAAATTTTCCAATCTTACCTCCTACAGTTTCTCTAGAGAAAGTTTTCATCACCGTCCAAGAGATTTTATTCCACTCTCAAAGATTGTGTGTGTGCTATCCACACTTGCAGGTGTGCCCATTCCTGTTTTCAGGCCTTTGTTCAAGGTATTTCCCTGCTTGGAAAAGGCCCTCCCCAATAACAGTCATTTGGAGTCAGTGGCAGGCCTTTGACTCAACCAGTCAGAAACTTCGATTATAGAGCCAGCAGTACATATTTTGCATTATTTGATATTCCCTGTGCTAGATTTAACTCATCAATACATTTCAAGACCTTTAAGAGCAGAGATCATGAAATAAAGTTCCGTCAGGAACTTCGATTTCAGGAACTTCGATTACAGAGCCAGCAGTACATACTTTGCATTAGTTGATATTTCCTGAGCTAGATTTAACTCATCAACAACATCTCAAGACCTTTAAGTGCAGAGATCATGTAATAAAGTTCTGTATTCTCAGAAACTAGTAACTAAGCTTAGCAATGCAAGCCAATGGTTTGCACCTCTTAGGTAAGTCTTCAAAATGTTCATTAATCCTTTAGCTTCATTTTCATTTTACATCTCAAGTAACAACCCCTTAAAAATTGCCCCAGGTGGATCATATTTAAAGATACAGGAGATAAATTTTAAAAATTCTTTAGTAGAAACATGAAACAACTCTTTGACAAAAGGCGCAACATAATAACCTTTAGTATTCAATTCAACATTTAACTTCATTTTCCCACCTTCGTTCTGCCGAAGAGTGAACAACTAATTTACAATACCTGTCCTCATAAATACTAATTCAGCTTCTAAGGGGAAATCTTAAAGTGAGGTATGATTTATAACTGAAAGTTTCAAAGACTAAACATGCTTTAAATCATCAAAGAATAAATATTAGAGAGGAAAACAACAGGTTTAGTGGTTTATTATTTTGCTCAGAGTTGTGCTTTAAACATTTTTTCAAGAGTTTAGCTCCTGGTACGGAAAATTCCTTTAATTATAGACTAAAAACATAAGCACAAATTAAGCACAAAAATATTCATACACCCTGGACATTTGGTGTAATAGGGCAAAAATGTTCATTACCACAATGTTAAGAAATACCAGCAATATGTGTTTGAATAACTAATTCATAAGGAAGAGTTTGAACTGGACCACATCCTGGGTTTTCTTTCATCACTCCAAGTTTCTTTTCTATTTTAAACTTGTGGCAACAGAATTTCTTTGTTTTTGAAAGTCAGGAATGCTGGAATTCTTAAGTGATAGAACAGGTAGTTCGGCTTCTACTTCATGTCTCTCCTCAGGGGGAGAAAAAAAAAACCCTGCGGATAGAGTAATTTTGCTTTTATTTCTGGAAAAATCTTTTCTTTTTCTCCATCAATCTTCATCATTCTCGAAAATAAACTTAAAAAGCTATAGGCCAGCCAACCACTTCACCCTGATTTGTGGAAATGCTGCACAGTAATTTCAAGAATATGTGGCTAACTCAAATTTTCTTGCTACTTGAAAGGTGTAAATGTTGTTCCAAACTCTAGCAAAACTCTGGGAGAATTCCACATGCTCATGATATATTTCTGCATCTCATCTGCAATATTTTTGAACAAAAGAATAGTGAGAAATACTCTAGGCTCAAGAATCACTGTGCATGCCATCAAATTTATTTTTAGGACACTGTACAGTTTTAACTGTGGAAAACTTTCCTATTGCACCAAATGCCTTAGAACCACATCTCCAAAGAAAGTGGAAATGAAGCAGCTAAGAATGTACCCTTTCAGGAAGACGGAGCAAAGGACAACAAAACACCCCTCTCTTCCTTGCTAATATTGAGACTATCCCAACCCCAGTTAGACGGCACCAAGTTATTACATCTTTAGGAAGGCGCAGAATGACCGGTAGAAAGTGTAATTTTAATATGTGATTCACATTCTAAACCGCCTTAAGATTCACAAGTTCAAGAGTGAGGCTAACTCAGATAATTACACAAAGCAGGGAGCAATAAGTAATACTGAATAGCGAGCAATTCCTAAACTACATCAATCAAATGAAGACGAATCAAATAAAGGTCAGAAACCATATAAATCAAATAAGATCAAGACAAATGAAATAAAGACCAGAAACGATTTTCCCCTCGACACACACAGTTCCCCAAGATCACAAACTTGATGGACGGCAGGCACTCTGTTGACGCACGCACGCGTGCTTGCAGGCATGCGCACACAATGGAGAAGCATGGAGACCCTCTGAACAAACTTTACATCTACAACGCTCCACATACAGGAAAGGAGAGCAGGGTGGGAAAGTTTTTCTCACTTTCTTACACATCATACAGAACAAAATTATAGTCAGTTTGGCAGACTACAAATTCTGTTGAAACAATAAAAGACAGAATTGAATGAAAGGGGTGCGGGGGTGGGTGGATGGGGATGAAGAGGGTGGGAGGGAAGGGGGGCGGCTTGAGAAATAGTTTGAGGCATTTTGTAAAGTTTGAATGGATTAATCTTTAGAATTACCCCAGTATTTCACAATTCCTTTTTTCTTTCATTCTTTTCTTTATTATTAATATTAATATTATTATTACATATGGAGTGACTTCCTGAGATTCAACATAGAAATACCCTATATTCAGCCAAAAGGCCTGGTGCTTAGGAAACACGAGAGTTCTAGGTTAGATATATATCCAACACAAATGGTCCTTTTGGGGAATTGAAGAATCAATTTCGTGGCCAAAAGCTTTAAAAAAAGATGAATTCCATGCATCTCTTAGTAAAGTGAGGTCCCAATCCACAGCGCTTCGCTCTCTACTAGGTGCATAAATCGTGTATTTACTCCACTAAACAGTTTTCTGAACTTGATAAAAGTTTGCTTTCACAGTGTTAGAAAGATGAGGGACTGAAGCTTTCGTGTTCCTAGTCTCCAACCTATTCATAAATGGATTGTTGGAGGACAGCTAGCAAAGAAAAAAAACAAAAAAACACAAAGAGGGAATGCTTAAAAGTTGGTAAACTTGGATTAACATTGAGTAGACAGCTTGAAATGCACTGATTTTAAAAACATAACAGCCAAAAGAGTATGTGGACAGAACTTATTTCTTCTTTAAAAAGTGCAAATATAATGGGAGTGGCTGAGCAGATCTCAAGTAAGAAGTTGGGGCTGGGGCAGTAGTCCCTTGTCCTGGACAAACAAAACAAAACCAAACAAAACAAAACACCAAAAAACACAAAGCCTTCCTTTAACCACATGCAACATTCTTGTGGGAAAGGCAGGGGGAGCGGGCTGGGGAGCCATCACCTCGCGACTTTAACTTAGGGCTCTCTGCATTTGTCACACTACTTTATGGACTGGACCAGGTGGGGGAGCAAGACACAACCCGGCCCTTCGGAAACTGCCCCAGAAGGGAAAAAGAAGTCACCTCGCTCTTTGCTCTCAGCCAGCCATAAGCACACAGGAAAGGCCCATCAAAGCCGCTGCGGACACCCCCTTTCTTGCTCCGCCCCAACGTGTGTGTGTGTCGGGGCAGCACGACTCGCCATTTACCCCGTAAATTCCGAGACACCTCCACTGCACCCAGGTACCCCATCGCCTACCCTGACCTCACAAGTTCAGCACGCGCAGGTGCCTCGCTCTGGCCCTATTTTTAGACCCCCATCCCCATCTCCGCGCGCGCCCCAGTGTCTGCCGGCCCTCCCCGCGCAGTGCACCAAGTCGCCAGGAAACACTTCGAGCCCAGTTCCTGGGTCACCTGGCCAGAGAGCCCAGCCCTGCCTTCAGGGGAGCCCCGGGGCCACCCCTCCTCGCCGGTGCCCCGCGCAGAGCGCGCACGGGGCTCCCCAGCGTCACGTGGGCTGCAGGGGCGGCTCGGGCGTCCTCACCTGCATCCCGGGCACTTGGACCGCCACCGGTGAGTGGGCCATTAAGGGGACTGCAGCTCCGCGCGGCTCCGGCGGCGGCGGCGCCTGGGGCTCGGACTGGCTCCTCCTCCGGGGGCAGCTCGGCGGCCCTCCCAGGCTTTTCGATCGGGGCCTGGAAGGACACACCGAAGTGGGGTTACTCGGCGGCGGGCGCGGGGCGGGCGGGGGGACAAGCGCGCGACTCCCAGGACTCAGTCTACCTTTCCGGCACCCGCCCGCCGCTCAGGCCCCCGCCTCCGTTTCGGCTCCTCCTCCTGAGCGCGGGGCACAGGGTGCGGCGGCGGCTGGGACCTGGGCTCGAGTGATGCCGCTCGTCGGAGCCCGGCCGCTTTAGGAAGAGGAGGTGGAGGCGCCCTAGCAGCCCGCCCGCCCGCGGGGCCGGGGAGGCGGTCGGGGGCGGATCCGCCGCTGGCCCTGCCCCCGCCCCGCGGCCGGGCGGTGTCGGGAGGGCTGGGGCCCCGCGCCGCGGAGGGGTCTGTCTGGGCGGGCTGCAGCCTGCGTCCGCGGAGACGGTGCCGGCGCTCCGAGAGAGAGCACTGAGCTGGGGTGACCTGCGGCCTGGGAGCGCGGCCCCGACGCGGCCACGTTGCAGGCAGGCGTGCGAGACGGGGCGTCCGCAGATGCCCGAGCGGAGCGTGGGGAGTAGAAACGTGGGGAGTAGAAACGTGGGGAGTACTGGAAGTCCTCGTGGACTCCCCGACCTGGTGAAGGGAGAGAGCTGCCGCATCTGTGGACCGGCTCCTGCCCGCCCTCCCGTCGAAGCCTGAACTCTGCTGCTCTCCAGACCCCTGTCCCCACCTGCTGCAGGGGACTTAAACCTGAGGCCGCCCCGACCCCCCTGGCTTTCCGCGGGTGGGGGCTTCTCTTCACCATGCTTTCTGCGTGGGTAAGAGAGAGACAACTGGAAACCAGGTGGAACATCGGCCAAAAAAGAGGCGTGGGAAATGAGTTGGGCCCATAAGCAGTGCTGGAATCCTCAGCATCCGCCGAAGTGGGTTTGGCAACTGCCTGCCTCCGTCCCAAGTTAAATTCCCGTCTAGGAGACAAAAGAGATCTTCTGAGAGTACTTCTAGTTATACCTCCAGTCCCAGGGAGAGTGACAGCAACAACAGGAATCTCATGAAGACCCCTAGGGAACTCCAGAGGGTTAGGTACGTTTGAAGAATATAGCAACAGAGGGCCAGTTTAACCTGAAGATGACGTTCTCTTCCTTGCAGTTTGTTACAGGTCTGCACCCAACGCACCATGGGGGCTCTAGTAGACACTCAATAAATACTTCTTGTTGGTTTCCAGTCCTTTCCCAAAGATAGCCTATAACTGTTATCAGTGGCATCATTATTCGTGGACGCCCCTTTGCCCATGCCAGGGACTGCGAAGTGCTTTATGTCTGTTACCCGACTGAATCTGTGCGGGGGCCCAAGGAGGTCGTATTGTTTTCCATCCTAGTTTACAAATTAAAAGAAATCTCGGATGAAATCATTTGACCCAACTATCACACAATTAAGAAATGTGAGAGCTGGGAATTCAAACCCAGGTCTTTCTAACTTTTACTGGTTTTTTTTAGCAACCATTAAATATACAAAACAGTATTTTTTGAGAAAAAAAATTTAAAAGAAAAGTGCAGGCAGAATGAAGATAAGCAGCAGACAGGCAGGAAGAGAGAGGGGGAAGAAACATTTATTTATTTTATTTGGTTGTTTATCTTGGTTGTGAGTCTTCCAACCCCAATACCACCCCCACCCCAGTCTGGGCTGTACCCCCCAGAGGCTACAGACTTATCTGCTATGCCACCAGGGTGTGCCCAAAACAGTACTGTTAACGGTTGTCACCATGCCTTATGTTAGATCCCAGAACTGAATCCTCTTAGAGCTGGAACTTTGTAGCCTTTAATCACCTTCTCCTACTTCCCCATCACCTGGCCCTGGCAACCACCAATCTACTCTCAGTTTCTGTAAGTTTGATTTTTTTTAGATTGCACATTTAAGTGAGGATATACAGTATTATCCATCTCTAACTTAATGCCCTCAGGATCCAACCATGTTGGTGTGAATGTCAAGATTTCCTTGTTTTCTGGAAAGGTGCAGACAGGAATGAAGGGGAGTAGGCAAAAAGGAAGAGGGAGGTGGAAGAAGCATTTTATTTTATTTTTATTTACTTGTTCACACTGGTTGTGTGACCTGCTACTCACTGGGCCTGGGACTTGAACCGTGGGGTATGTAGCCTGCATCCTTCAGAGGCGATTGACCTAACTACCACTACACCAGGGTGCACCAAGTTTCCTTTTTACCAGATAAATAACATTTCATTGCATGTATATACGCCGCATTACCTTTATGCAATCAAATGATAAAGAATATAATTGCATTTTCTTCATTCCTAGTTCCCCAAGTCCAAATCCTCCCTACCTCAGCTTGAGGATAGACCGCCAGTCCAGTCTCCATTTCCCAGCAGCTCAGCGCACACTTAACAATGCCAGACCTACCAGAAATCTGCAATGCCTCCTAAACTTTAATGTCTATAGAAATTCCCTGTGATTATTTTAAAGTGCACGTTTTGACTTAGCAAGTCTGAAGTGAGCCCAAGAGTTTGCATTGCTAACCGGTCCCCAGGTGGTGCTGATACCACTGATTCTTAGACCACAAGTTGAGTAGCAAGGGCGTGATTCAGGTCCATCATTTCAGAGTTATCGCAAACCCCACCCCCACAGAGCCCTCCATGTTACTGCAAGCTTCGAGCTCCTATTGCACATTGGTGGAAGCAGCACAGATATAGTTCTTTATTCTTATTTCATGCCTTTTGTTTGCTTAATTTGCCCCAAGATCATTAGGTCCCTGGTATCAGAGACCCAGCTACTCTTAGATAAAAATTACTCAAGTAGAATGTTGGCTCTCTGAGGTCAAGATGTTTGTCTCTTGCGCTCACTGCCATACCTTCAGAGTCTAGGACAGAGTGCAGTTCGTTATAAACTCTCAGTGGATGATTGGTGAATGAGTGGATTTACTGGGAATCTTGGAGCTTGTATGGTGCTAGGTACTTAGGGGTACACTATGTTTCAATGATGCCTAATCAAACTCCTAGGGACTGCTCTTGCTGAATCTTTAAATTGTTCAACTTTATTATATTACACTCTATTTTGCTGTCTCCTAAATTCTTTCTGGTAACCTTGTTTCACAACGACCTAAGAGTGAGTTGTCTCATTTTGATAAATAAGTAATTTAACCATATTTGAGACGTAACTTTCTCCATCATTTGGGGCCAGTTATGTAAGAATGTGGAAGACTGAATGCTAATTTGAGACCTACATTATTGAGACATTGTCTTAACACTGCGTTAGAAAACTTTTTGAGCTGAATTTAGGTCTTCTGCTATTAAATAAACTTTATCTGTTATTATTGGTAGAGATCAAGGGAGTTTTTACATGGAGTTAGGTCCTTGTGCTTTGCTTATGCTTTTTCATATATGTTTACATACATATAATTAAAATGTATTTAATTTAAATAAAGTAACAAATTCAAGTGTGCTTTTGTTGTACTTCCTGCTCCCGAAGGACACTTGAATATTTTACTTCACAGTGTCAGCCTGGGGTCTAGTAATAAGTTGCAATGTATTCCTAAAGCTTGATGGAGGAAAGTTCCAGTATGGAGGAGACATCACATCATCCGCTCTTTGGTGGCCCCAGAGAGTGTAACATAGTGTCTTGATCTGCTTGATCAATGTGACCTGAGTAGCTATGAATACTTAATAACTGTATAAATAAAGTAAAACTATTTGCAGGTTAAGCAAGATAGTGAATTCCCAGTTAGACTCTGTCCTTGAGCCCAACAGAACTTACTCATGTAAATTTACAACCTCTGGTTTCACGTTCCTGCTATTTGTTATACCCCTAGTATTAAATATTTAACTTTACCCATGTTTATAAATATTTACAGATTGCGCTGGTTCACAGCTATAAGGTAGAGAGGCAGAAATGGCCAAACTTTAATGTAGGCCATAGTGAGGCCATGCATTCGGGACTTTTAGTTCTCAACATCTTTAGTTATCTCATGGCAAAGAGTGTTACCAGGAGTTAGTAGGGGCCAGGGCTGATGCTAATCATCTTCCACTGCACAGGACAGACCTCTCAACCAGGGACTGCACAGTCCAAAATGTCAGTGGGCCAAGGAAGGAGACACCATGCACCACACTCTTGGCTTTTGGGGTCCCTAACTGAGAAACAGACTAGGGAATCACTGCTCCCTAAGGGTTTCAGTTCGGTGTGATGACTGGAGCCCCAAACCCAAAACACAACAAGATATTGGGTGACATCAAGAGGGTACTAGAAGCAAAACAATCTTTTTATGTGGCCTTTGTGCTAAACCACAGGTCACCTGCCCTCTAACAGCGAATACTATTTAATAAAAAATAATACTGAGCAAAAAATAACTGTAAGAAGAAGTTAATGATTTCTTTGAGAAAAATTTTAATCATGAAGCACGTTCTAATTTGCCAGGCATTACCTAGGAGGCTTCAAGCATGTTACATCATTGAGAGAAAACAGACCTCTGACTCCGCTCTACAAAATGTAAAGGCAGGGTTTCATTTGGGGGGATTTGACATTTTGAAATGCGTACAGTCTATAAATGTATGAAGTGCAGGGGCAATTTGATACAATTATCTGAATTTCTTTCAATTCTCTGACTCTTGGAAATGAAAGGAAATTATCTGGGCAATTTTGGATGCTAACATTTAGTGACAGGAATATTTTGATTCAAACTGCTGGATTATTTGGAAGCAAACATTCAAAGGTGATTTTTTTTTTTTAAATGAAAGCATATATGGTGCCTCGAATCCCTTCTTCACTCCCTGTGGGTATCAAATTGAAAGACATGATATAATCATTCATGCAGATGTTGTAGCCCCATCATTTTCCAGCAAAGCATCCCAAGGAAAACCCTATCGAATCCATTTGGGGTCAAGGGGCATTCAAGCTATGTCGTGGCTGAATTCTCCCGAATAACCTTGCGCCTTTGGGGGATTACCCAATACTCTAACATAGTATCATTTATAAGAAAAACTAGTATCTGAGTCTCAGCACAGCTGAGTTTTCTTCTCGCTTTACTTCCTGATGTGACTGAGGGGAATACAGCAACAGAGGTGGGTGGAAGCAGATGCTGCATAAGTGGTTTCCTGCTTATAGCATTTCTTGACATAGATGCTTACTTGCTTTCACATATTTTGTGAGGTACAGAAAAAAAACTGAGTTCCTAGCTTCTTCCCTTCACCAATTGGTTAGAAAACAAGGCGAGGTAAGTGTGACCCAGACAAGTTCATTCACATGTAGTGGTAGGAACCAAAAGATGGACTGTGAAGAGCTCTCTTCCTGGTTTTGCTGGCTGCCTAACCTCTCACAGAATCATACTGCTGACCTTTAGATGCCTTGAACCTGAGGGGAAGGCCCTGAGAAGTCTGCCTGTGCTCACTCAAAGTCTCCTCAGTGGTGAGAGAACCACTTCTTGGTGCACTAATCATGATAGAGCCGGGCTGCTGTCGGCAGACCTGGACAGAGGGGACACTCCTCAGGAGAGAGTCTTTGGGAAACTGGGCTCCTTGTAACGAAGTCAGGTAACTTCTCTGGCACTCCAGTGAGCCGTTTTTAGCCACAGGAGAACCCTTCATGTGTTATGATGAATGGATGCTAAACAACCATTTTGGGTGGTGGTTTCTCCCTCTGAATGAACTTCTTCAAATGTATTGAATTGACCACTTGTTCTTTAGTTTGCAGACTTCTCCAGAAAACAGTTCTAGTCAAAGGTGGCAGTTACACATACACACACACGCACACACACACGCAACTGGCAGTTGAGAGCTGAGACCAAATAGGAAGTGACTGAGCCATCAGCTCAAACTGAGGAAAACGGAAGTTGCTGCCAGGACCCGTAAGAAAGGCAGTTGTGTAAAATAACCACCCTTCAACTTGCAGCTGAGGCTCTGTTACTCTGTGGTTGAGGCTCCCAGTTTTGTTACTTTATTCTGAGGAGAACGTGCACAGAGCCCAGCAGGCAGAGGAAGCCTGTGCTGGACTGTTATCAGGGACAACCAGAAGTTTCTGGGGTAGAAAGTCAACACTGTATACAAGCCAAACTCCCATCCTACTCATTTTTTAGTTTGTGCTGGACCAAATGATAGTTTAAGATTAAAATTCAGTCTGGCCTACCATGAGACCCACCACAAGGGTTCTCCTGTAGCCTGCAGCAGGGGATTTTTGCTAAGAAATAGAGTGTTGTTTTACTTTCGCTTGGGCCCCAGAGCCAGCCTAGGCCACATCATCTCTCGCTTGTTTTCTTTCCTTTTCATTTCGGGCCTGGGAATACACATAAATGCAAGGAGTTTGCTTTCTTGTAGCAGAACACCATAAAAAACAAGGAATACGCAAGGTGATACAAGATTATAGGTACAGTATATTAAAAATGCTTTAGCAACAGACTCCAGAGAGCAATTCACTTTATTTATGTAGATCCCGGATGGCTTCACAGAGGAGGTGATATTTAAGCTAAGCCTTGAAACATGGATGGGTAGAGAACTGGAGAGAGGAAGTGGAGAAGAGGGCATTTCAGATAGAAGGAACACATCACGAACACGTCCCTAAGTCAGGCATGTGTACCCCCTATCACGGGTGACCAGGTTAAAATCCAGAGACTGTACTGTATTTGTAAAGATTCTGATTTTATAGGATTGAGATGGAGAATGGGGTATTTTAATTGTATTCAATACGATGTGTCCTCTTGGTTGTGAATCACTAGCTAAGAGAAAATAATGAGCTTTCTCTGAGGACTAATTGGTAGTTTGGTTTAATAGGCAGAATCATTGAGTTCATGAGGCATCCCAGCACTAAGGCTGGAAAGAGAAGTGGGGTTCAGACTGTGACCTTGTACGCCATGCTAAAGACTTTGGACTTGATCCTATAGGTTCCTAGGAGCACTGAGTCGTTCTAAGGAAAAGAGCCACATGATTCAGACTTGCATTAAAAAAATATCCACCTCTGGTTAAGTACAGCAAGGATATGGGAAAAACTGGATACAGGCCTATTAAGAAACCATTAGGGGCGCCCCCTGGTGGAGCAGTGGTTAGGTCAATCGCCTGTGAAGGACATAGGTCACATGTCCCTGGGTTCTAGTCCCAGTTCCATGGGAAAACAGCCAGTATAAACAACTAAAATGGAAATAAAATAAAACTCCTCTATTCCTCCCTGCCTG
>RJWH01005375.1:0-78539 GCA_004363575.1 Solenodon paradoxus | reverse complement strand
TAACTATCATCACCATGATGTACATTAAATCCATAGGACTTATATCTTTTATAAATGGAATTTGGAAGTTTTCACCTTTGAACAACCTTCATCGAATTCTCCCACCCTCCACTTTACTCACTGCCTCTGTGGCAATTACCATTCTGTCTTTGTTTCTATGAGTTTTTTTTAGATTCCACATATAAGTGAGATTTTACAGTATTTGTCCTTCTCTGTTTGCCTTATTTCATTTTGCATAATGCCCTTATGACCCATCCATGTTGTCACAATGGCAGAATTTCCTGCTTTGTATGGCAAAATAATAGATATTATCATATTTTCTTTATATGGTGATCCATTGGTGGATACTTAGGTTATTCCTATGTCTTGACTATTGTAAATAATTCCACAATGACTACTCAATAGCAAAAAAAGATCCAATTAAAATTGGACAAAGTATCTGAAGGGATGTTCTTTAAAAGAAGATATTCAGATGGTCAAGTAATGCAAATTCAAACTACAATGAAATATCAATGCACACCTGTTAAAATGACTATTGTCAAAAGAAAAGAGGTAACAAGTACACTATAAGTGGGAATGTAAATTGGTTCAACCACTTTAGAAAACAGTATGAAGACTCCTCAAAAAATTAAAAATAGAACTACTGTATGATCCAGCAATTCCACTTCTAGGTATATATTCTAATCTTTCTTTTTTTTTTTTAAGATACAGGCAGAAATGGAGGTAAGTAAGCAGACAGGAAAAAGGAGGCAGAAGAAGCACTTTATTTTTATTTAGTTTTTCACATTGGTTTCCCCTTCCTGCCCTCCACCCGGGCCCAACTCTTGAACCCAGGACCTTGAGATGTATGTGGGATCGCTCCCAAGGTGTGCTAGATCACTAGACCACCAGGGCATGCCCTCTAATCTCTTTTTTTTTAAGCATGTTTGGTCTTCTATCCTAACACACTAATACACTCTAGTTTGGGAATCATAAAATCAAAATACTGTTATTAGAATATTGGGTAGGAAATGAGTAAATGAATCCTCTTTCAACGTGAAAGGTTTTCTATAGTTAAAGTGCATGAAAGTAAGGAAAGGGGCTATATTTTAACTGTTTAGAAAAAATGTTTGATTTCCCCATTGTTGATTGACTAGGAATTGCTTAACCAAAAATCACAAGAGAAATGACATACTAACGTAGGAGATAATTTACCAACATCTAGAGATAAAAGACTTGAAACATTTAAACTTGAAAACCGTTTTACTAGGAATGAGAAATAGTGCTGAGTTCTTATTGGTGAAATTTTTAATTCTGAAAAATTAAATTTTTATTGCTTTTTAAATATATTTTGAGATGAAATCATTTTATGACATTGTATCAGATTTAGGTGTGCAGTTTCACTCTTTATCAAATACTGATATCATGCCATAACCACCACAAAATTCCTAATAATCTTCCACCAGTGTGCAGTGGATCCCCTAAATTCTTTACTTCTACCCACCTCACACTTCCCTTCTGGTAACCTCTGATCTATTGTCCAAGGGTTACTTTTTTGTGTGTGTGGTTTTTTTCGTTTGTTCATTTGCTTAATGTCTTCATATTCCACATGGAATATTCCTCTATGTTATCCATGTTGTCACAAATGGCAATATTTAGTTTTTTAAATAGGGGAGTTTTTCATTATGTATATATACCACATCTTCTTTATTCAGCCATCTGTCAATAGACACTTAAGTTGTTTCCATTTCTTGGCTAGTGTAAATAGTGCTGCATGTTTGTATTCTTTGACTAGCAGGAGAATTGCTGGATCACCCATTAGTTCTATTTTTAACTTTTTGAGGACCCTCCATACTGTTTTTCAAAATGGCTACACCAATTTATATTCCTATCAACAGTGTACAAGGTTTCTCTTTTCTCCATACCTTGGTTATCTAGTTGTTTATACTCTTTTCAGCATAAACCATTCTCACAGGTGTGAAATGACATCTCGTGGTTTTATTCACATTTCCCTAAAAATACGTGATGATGAGAAGTTTTTCATGTGCCTACTTGCCATCTGTATGTGTTCTTTGGAGAAGTATCTATTTAGATCTTCTGCCCATTTTTTATTGGGTTGTTTTGGGGTTTTTTTGTTGTTGTCGAGTCATATGAGTTCTTTATAATCCCCTTGTCAGATGTATGATGTACAAATATCTTCTATTCAGTTGAATTTCTTTTCATTGTGAAAGTTTCTTTTGCTGTGCAGAGCTTTTTAATTTGATATATTCCCATTTGTAAACTTTTGCTTTCGTTTCCTTTGCCACTGGAGTCAAATCCCCAGAAGCACCTCTAAGATTTATGTAATGGACATATTGCCTCTTGTCTTCTATTTATTTTATGGTTTTCAGCCTTACATCTAAGTCTCTAATACATTTTGAATTAATTTTTGTGCATAGTGTTGGAGAGTGACCTAGTTTCATTCTTTTGCTCTGTTCTTATCTATGAACTTTCTAAAGCTATCTTTCATGCCATAATGATTCATGTATTACACCTGGCCTCATTAAAATTTTAGGACAATTAATGCTTCTGTAATTCTTCAAAAAGAAAGGCATGCTATTTTCGTTACTTTGTTTATATCAAGCCCATGACTGCTGTATTTATTCTATTGGGCAGAGAATTTTACTCAAGAAATTTATATCCAAGGTGAGTCACTCTTTGACCATTGATATTAATCCTACAAATTTTAAGAGATCAATAAAAGGATGGAAAATGGATTTTACCCCAGCTTCCAAGGACCTCAACCTTGTTTGAAGAGTTTGAAGTAGATGTGTAGCATTCTCTATATTTAAGTCTCCCCCATTCTCTATATTTAGTCTCCCCCCATGATCTTATTGTTTTCCTCAGAGCACTGTTACTCTAGTCTCTGATTTTTCAGTCTTGATTAGCTCCACAAATGAGATGAAAATTCAGAAGTCTCTTTGGTTTGAAAGGTGGTACAAGATGATTCATTAAGTCTTCATTGTAAATTGTGCCTCAAAACTTGATCCATTAGAACTCTTTTCTGTTGCCCTATGACAAATGTCTTACTATAGTAATTAGTAGTTATCCTGATCCAAGTAGATGAGGGCAGCACGTTAGCTATTTTGCTAGATATGCAAGGATGAAGTCAACCAATGTATTCCAGCTCAGTGAAGAGTTTCTCCTATAAAGAGGGATATGCTTCAATGTTTCCACAGTCTGCAAAACTCCAAATCCCTAAACCTCAAAATTTGATTGTAATATATAACATAATAAAATGCTAATACAGTATATAAAATTTAAGAAGAAAAATAATTTTCAATTTTTTTAAGGCATTCCCAAAGGCTTCATTAGCTTAATGACCTCCATACATGTAAAATTTTTCATCTAGGAACAAGCATTCATATCTGTCATTCACAAAATATCTTTCATATACTGGTAGTAACCTATGAAACATAATATTCTGAGTCTGATGAGTACCAATCTTACAATAATTTCCTTGCAAAAGTGGGATGGTACGAGTGAATAATGTGATCTTGACTCATTTCAGTGACTATTATATCCTTATGTGCAATGAGGTTTTATATATTATATATAAAATTCCAGATGAGCACCTCCCAAATATAAGTTAAATATAAGCAGGTCCAGCTTCGCAGCCCTCAGGCTCTAAACACCTTAACCTAAAATGTATTTTAACTCTAAATTTTATTTCAAAGAGCTGTGTAGAAATTTCCCATGTTTCATAAATAAAACCTCCTAAAAACATTGTCAAACAGCCATCCCTCTCCCCAAATTTCCACACCCATCAAAGTTACTAAGGCATATTATAACCTTAGAGTAAATCATTAAATCTATGCTTAAATATTGCCCACTGACTTTATACATCATCAGACTGCTTATTATTTCTTCGTACATTTTCCACTGCCTCACAGATGCATGTCTAGAATTTCTCCTTGCTCCCGAGGCTTTTAATACTGTGCTGGAATGGATATTTTTGGAGGGAAGTAAGGGTAGGCTCCTGCACTCACTGAAGCAATTTCTCTTTTTAGTATACATGGAAATTTGGTGAATAAAATTCTCCACTTTGTTAAGTGAATTAATTGTGTCTTTTAGACTTTACCACATGAAAAAGTATTTTTTTGAAAGAAAGGTACAGGCAGAAATGTAGGCAAGCAGATCCAGGCAATCAGTAATAAAGAGAGGAGGACAAAACCATTCTTTATTTTATTTTTTTAGTTGCTCACCTTGGTTGTTTCCTCTGGCTCCAGGAGACAAACCCTGATTCTTGGGGTACATGTGGCTTGTGCTGGCCAGAGGTGCTGGACTTATCTACTGAACTACCGGGACACACCAGAAAGCATTCTTAATTATTCACTAACAAGACATTTACAGACCTTCTATAGTGTGCATACCTCAGGCAAGACACCAAAGACAGATACTGTAAAGTGAAAGCCATGGTATGTGCGGCCTGCATGCTTCAGGAAAATATTGCTGAGGTGATGCTGTCTTGAGTACAGGAAATTAAAGCTAGCAATTCAGCATATGAACATGACATAAATTCAAGTAACAGTCGGCTACTCTAGTGTACAGTTAGAAAGCTTTCAATTTGGCTAGCATCTGAATGCCCTAAAGTGTGCAAATTATTATTGTGCATTGAATTTCATTTCTAAGTGTAGACTGGAGAAACAGTCCCCTAGACATGGCAACTGACAATTGCTTTTGTACCTAAGGAAAGCTCAGACACCCCCTACCCCCACAAACTACTGTCTTCTGGAAGGGTTAAGTAAAATTAGTACTGCTGTTGGATACAAGGTATCAGAGTATAGTCAAACATCCCTGTGTATAGTTATTAAAAATTTAACCAATTAGTGAAAAATTTGGACTATAGCTTTCTCAAAAGGTGTGAATGTCAATAAACAACTGTTTAGTTGTTTTTGTGTTATTATGTGGAAGTAGATTCAAGGTAAATCTCCCAACAGCACCAAAAAAATTGCAAATCGTCACAGAATGACTTTAAATTCCTGTAACCTTTAAAGCTATCTAAGCCTCTAAGCCCCCAACTGATAACAGGACACATTTCATATCCACTCAGGACAAAATAAAAATATGTTCTTGTGGCTATCAGGGCTGATTGATATATAGTTGAAATAGTTGTATTCCAATATATTGTACTTCAGAAATACACTTTATACATGTTGTAAGTTTGTGATAGCAGTTTGGTTGATTTCTGCTTCTACCTCTATGAAAACTTCTTGGCTAAATCTCCACCAAATGATATACAACTAATATCCTTTTACTTGAATTAAAGCCTCCAGATGTATTTTGTGTGATTTTATATCATTTGAACTTCATAATGCAGGCTATGAATAATTTACTTTGTTGGAATAAAAAGCATCTAAAGGTGAATAAGTGAATAACTAGAATGATGCATTTTAAATATGGTCCCTGGACACTTTAAATTTCTAAGCTGTTTTACAGGCCAAAAATAAAGTGTAAAAATTATACACTAAGGTTTGAAAGTTGTTCTCCAGATCTCAAAAATAAGCACAAAAGATTCAAAGCAAAGCAGTTAAACAGGATGTAACAACTCCAATAGAATACATATAAAATAATAAATGTGGGGTAATAAGCAATAACATAATAAAATGAAAATTAAAACATAGAGATTGTATTTCTTTTAAGCCAATTAAGAAAGACTGCTACTCTGGACCCTACAGAGTTATAAATATCGCAACACAAACAAAAATTTATTAAAAGGACACCTAAATATCTTGATTGCTTATAGTTTCGTTATTATATTTCAAAATTTAAAATTTTAGTTGTCTTAAGTAATTTTGAGTTTGATTAGCTGTAAAGTATATTTAGTCATTTAGTTCATAATGTTGAATATATTGAAAGAAAATATTTTTTAATTTTGAGAAAAAAATTTAAAATTTTATATTACGTATCAGCATTCATATTTTTAGTAAGCACATTTCAAATTATTTATAATTAAATGTTATTAAATTTTCTAATCCATTAAGTCACTTGATATAACACAAATTATCTGAAAATATAGTTATGGCAGTTCAACTAATAATTTTGTTGACACAAATGCAACATGCTTTACAGAAAGGTAAATATTATAAATTATGTGTTTATTTTGTTACTCATCTAAACATTGCTGAACTATCCACATATAATAATAGTAATTAGATTTTATTAGCCTTGCAATTTTGTGACTTTTAGGTATATGAAGTCCAGAGCTTAACACAAATTTTCTGCTTTGTAAATTTTTTAAATTAAGAGAATAGCACATTTTAAGGTTTGTTTGTTTTTTGTTGGTTTTTTTTTTAATTTAAAGGAAAGGTTCAGGCAGGAATGAAGGTGAGTAGACGGGCAAGAAGAGAGAAGAGAACATGTATTATATTTTATTTTTTTTAGTTGTTTACACTGACTGTTCCCCCTTCCACTCCCACCACCACAGACCCAGGACTCGAATCCAGGGGTGTGTCGTCTGTGCCCATTACAAGAGTTTATTTTTTAAACTTGACTTTAAACTTCAAGATATTAAGACATTTAGCATGTAGATCACATTTGCGCTCTTCCCTAGGGCCTCACAAATGGTAGAGGTAGCCTGGAAAAAGATACCCTGTTTGTTTCTAAAAAAACTGGCAAGATTATGTCATGCTTTTGAAAGAAAATAATAGTATATTTATTATCTGGCAATTTATAAATATACAATTTTTATTTAAATAAAGGTAGTATGAATAAATATTTCACAATTAGAAAGACTTATGACAAATTAATCGCAATTATGCTGTTAATTTTTATAAAATTACAACCATCCTTTATTTTCCTTATATTATTTTATTATTTTCTAGATATTTTAAATAATCATATTTTATTAATATGAGAATATAATTTAAATATGCATCAATTATATTACCAATATTCACATAAATTTAACTATTTCATTTTCCACAACCTTTCTGGTCTTTAATTATATTTCTTTAAATAAGAGTTAAAACAATAGCAATATTTTTAAAAGTTATTATACTAGTCATTATATTTTCCTTCCATTCATGTTAACTGATTATCAAGAGTATTTGAGCAATTTAAATAGAGAAATTTCCTTAACTTTGTTTCCCTTTTTTTCTCTCCTCTCCTTCTTCAGTGCACACTAGGATGTTTTCAACAAATTGATCACAATTTCCTGACTTTCTCAGTATACACAGATAGATAGATAGATAGATAGATAGATAGATAGATAGATAGAGACACAGACAGATATAGACAGATAGATATACATATAGAAGATATGGATAGATAGAGATATAGATAGATTATTGATACGTGTGTATGTAAAATGTCTTGATGACAATAGGAGTCTGATAGAACAAAAGCATGTGAGGAAATAGGATGATTACTTTTGATTCTACAAATTTCTGTGAGACTTGGAGCCATATTGAGTGTTACAAATATATTTTCAATGCTTCCTTAACTTTAAAATTAGAAAATTTAAAGTCCAAGTTTCTCACAAGCTTTCAGTTCTTAAAGAGCTTTTAACATCACTAAAAAAAATCAGCACTTATTACAAAAAATACAGAATTTAACAAAAAACGTGTCATGTTTATGTCACTACAGGTCTTTTGTGATCAAATGTTTTGATATTTTTGCCCATGTCCTTCTTGTTCTATTATGTTCTACACATAAATGGTTTAAAATAAGAAATAATATAACTGGCTATCTACTGATGATGATGCCTATACTGATTAATATAGGGATGGTAGTATGGGGGAGGAGAGTGGAGGTGATGTGACAACAGTAATGTATGTGTGACCATTAGTAACCAGCAGCCCAATCAGGGCAGTTTAGCACATAATACATGAGTGAAGAATTAGTCTTTAGTTAGCATATCTTTGTGAGCTATTAGAACTGGAAAGAAAATTAATCTCCCATCATAATCATTTTGTTATATTTATGCTGCTGGATTATTTTTCCATAACAAGAAACAAAAAATACTGGTAAAATAAAGAAGAAAAGAAGAAGCATAATTATATCATATTAAATTATTATTAATATTTCAACATACATTTTTCTTTCTGTGTGTGAATTATTTTAAATAAGGGCCAAGATGTTTCTATCTGTATCTATATGTGTATGATCATGGATATATAATTTTGAAACTTGATCTTTAAATTTTGTCATGTATACTTTCTTTTTACTTTTTTCTATTAGTTGTATATTTCCATTGCCATAAATCAGCCTCATTTTGGGTGCCAGAATAGTTATTGCTATAATTATTCTTTTATATTCAGTGAACAACAGCAGTATCCTTGATAGAACACAACACGCATTGAAGAAAATTCAGTTCCTTCCCCAAGGAGAACGTAGAGTTCTGACCCCAGGAATGATAAAGAAAATTCAGAAACAACAAATTACTCTTTGGTAGGTGCACACATTCTTACAACAAACATTTTTGCTATCCAATATTTCAGTTGTAAGGGTACACTTATGAAGTTAATAGATCCTCGATACTGAAACCAAAAAATACATAAACAATAAAGAGTATTGGTAAAACTTCTTTATGTCATATGTATGCGCATGAAAACATTGACAAATAAATTTGAAAATACTATAAACATCATGATCTGTTAGGGTTTTTCTCAGAAAAGCAAAAAGCATTCCATATTGAAAAACCTATAATTATGATTGACTATATTAGCACATAAAGCAGAAAAGTCAAATAATCTTTTAACAGAAGAAAAAACAACTAAAAGATAGCATTACACATGTATGTTAATATATGTGATAAACTAGAAACATGGAAATTTCCTTCGATGAACAAAAAGCATTTAAAACACTGAAAGGGCAGATAACAAGTTAAATGTATTCTCACTAAACAGCAATAAATTCAGATTGGTTTCATTACTGCTGGACTCCATCATTGTTCGGGGTGCCCTATGTTAGATAATAACAAAACAAACAAATAAAATTCAGTGTCTCCACATGTCAGATATTTACCTACAAAATTAAAGAAAATCAATGGAGAAATGATTAGAACAAATCAATTGGTTTAACAAGAGTGCTATATTCAACTTAAAAACCAATATAATAATTACTTTATCTCAACAATAATCAACTGGCATTTGTAATAAGAAAATAAAAACCTTTGCAAAATCATATCTTAAAAAATTCTTTATAACAATGTTAGTCTAAAGCCTGAAACACTTTTATAGAAAAAATTTATAACATATTTGAAGTACATAAAAGTCATAAATGTATATATAGTTTTCCTGAATAAAGCCACAGTATTATAAAAATGTCAATTATCTTTTAATTTCTTCAAAATTCTATGTATATGCAATGATAATTCCAACAGAGTACCTGATGAACCAAGTCCATTTATATGGGGAAGTAAAATTAATATTTAGCTTTTTTATAGTAAAATTAGAATAGGGAGATTCATCTTACAGATAGAAAAATATTTGTAAAGGTATGCAAATTGAAATATTGTTTCACTTAATAGACCATTTTGAAATAATTATAGGTCAATATACTTATCTATGCATACATGCATATGAATATTGGTTTATAGTTTTTGAACATAAACATTATAAAAAGAAAAATTACTCTGTAAAGATATTGGAAAACCTTATCCCATTTGGGAATAAAAGTAAACACATTCTAGTTGAATTAAAAGTACATATGTTCTAAGTAGATAAAAAATTTTAAACAAGTACTTAGGACAATTAAATGAAAAAATATGAGACTATATAATCTCATATTAAGAAAGTCTTTTTATAATAACATGCAGTGCATATATACAACTAAGCATATTTGAAAAAATAGACAAAATTTGTGACTTTACTTTGTTCTATTTTTTCTTTTTTATTAACTGTTTCATTAGTTTAAAATACTATGTAAGTTTCAAGAGAATAGAGTCATACCTCAGCCAATGTGTATATCATATCACATCTACCCTAGAGTTCTAGTAACATTCTCCACTGTCCTTTTCACTCATTCAAACTAATTTCTCCCTACCTCCTCCTCTGGTAATCATAGTCTTAATTTCAGAGTTTAAGAATATTTTGTTGTGTTTTGTTAGTTTTGTTTCTTTATATTCCCCTTATGAAAAAAAATTTGATTTTTTAAATTTTCTTTTTAACTTATTTCACTTAGCATAATCACTTCAAATTCAATGTAAGCTGTTGCTGAAGGCAAGATTTCACTTTTTTAAATAGCTGAATAGACTTGCATTGGGTATAAATACCACACCTTCTTTATCTAATCCCGTAATAGGCTTTTAAATTGATTCCATGTCTTGGCTATTGTGAATTGTACTGCTATGAACATAGGAGTGCTGATTTCTTTTCTGATTAATGCTTTTATATTCTTTGTATACATACCTACAAGTGGAATAACTGAATCTAATGACTGTTCCATTTTTAATTTTGTGAGGAGTCTCCACATTGATTTCCAGAGGATGCACTAGTTTACATTCCCATCAACGATGTAAGAGTTCCTTTTTCTCTTACCCTTTCCAACACTTGTTTTCAGTCTTTCTGATAAGCCATCACTTATTAGGGAAATGCAAATCAAAACCACAATGAGGTAGCATCTTATCCTTGTGAGAATGGCCTATGTCATTATTTTAAAGATAAAAAAAAAGACATCTCTTCCAAACTCCAAATTCATATATAAGTTTCCCAGGCATGCCTCTGTTCAAAACTCCCCAGTGGTATTTCTCATCTCGCACACAGTAAAAGCTACAGTATAATGACCTTCTGGTCCTTAACCCCGGTATCAGTCTCACTTCCCCTGCAATTGTCCACTTCACACTGCCATTTGGGTCACACTGGCATCCACGTCAGACACATTGTCATCTCAGTGTCAGTGCACCTCATAGTCTCTTTCTATTTTCTCTCCTATCCCCTTTGCTTAGATTTTCATATGACTCATTTTCCTTCATCTCTTTAAGATATTTGACTTTCATGGCATTTTTCCTTCATCAACTGCCTTTGTTGGCAACTCTATTTAAAGTCCCTTTGGGTTGTAAAGTAGTGGTTGGATCAACTGCCTCCAAAGAAAAAAGCCTGGGTTTGAGTCCTGGACCTCGGGGGAAACAACCAGTGTGAACAACAAAATAAAATAAAGATGCTTCTTCCTCCTCTCTCTTCCTACTTCCCTGCCTATTTGCTTTCATCCCTGCCTGCACCTTTTCTTAAAAAGAAAAATAATTATTTCATTCTCTCTAACATTTGCTGTATTATCTCTATGGAAATTATGATAATTGGTGTTTGTAATATTTTTCCTATATGAAAACATTCCTGAATCTGCCACTGGAATATAAGCTTTATGAAAGCAAATGTTTCATCTGTTATTTATTTCATGTGTTCAGGACCAAAGAAAGAGCCAGGCAGTGAGTGCTACAATACATTTTTTTGAATGAATAATAAGCAGGTACCATTTAGTATGTCTGGAGAGAAATGAGAAAAACATGATGATTGGATGAAACTTTTTCTATAAATTGATTACCTTATTGCATTCAAAAAGGACAAACTGAACATGATAAATTTTCATCAGTAGTTAACTTTATATTATGAGTTTTTGTATTGTCCTAGGCTTTTAAAATTTATCAAAATGAAAAATGACTTAAAAATAAGAGATGAATAATTATTGGTACCAGAAATGCATTCACTTGACATTCTTAATCCATGTTATCAGATTTTCAAAGTTGGAAGTACATGTTATCCAGTAAATGTGTTAACACTTTAAGAAGACATTAAACAAACAAACAAAACAAAAACCAACCCTGGATTCTGCCATCAGACTGAGGTTATCAGAGGAGAAGGAGATAGAGGGTGGGAGCTAAGGATAGTGGGGATCCAGTGGACAGTGGTGGAGGACTGTTACCTGGTGGTGGGCATGGTGTGGTATCACAGTTTGCTAAAGAGGGAACCTACACGTTTGCAACTTACATTGTGTGTTAGTTAGTTTTTTTAAGGAAGAAAGGAAAAGAAGGAAGAAAGGAGGAAAGGGGAAATGGGAGGAAGGAGGAAAATATTTATTTTGGTTGTTTCCCCTGACCCCCTGTCTTGAACCAGGTCCTTAAGCTTTACATGGTCTATGCCCCCACCACGAAATTAGTGCCTGAACCACCAGAGTGTGCCATTGCTAGTTCAACAGTTGTTTTTAAAAAAGATGTTATAATAAATCTGATGAAATTTAATAAAACGATTAAAAAGCATGTGTTGCCATTAAGATAACTCCTGACATGGTAAAATGTTCAAGTTAAAACTTTGATAAGTGAAAAAAGTAGGTTATGAAATGGTGTACATAGCAAGATCTTTGCTATATGTGTGTTAATGTGTATTGTACATATAACATATATATATACACATATATACAGTATAATGCATAAATAGTAAAGAAAATGCATTTAGCATGATTTATAACTAGGAAGTGACATTATAAAATATAGCTTTTATTCTTTTTCATACTTATAAAATTTTGATAAAACTTTATGAGAAAGAGATAAAATCATTTAGAAGTAAATTTCACTCTGCTGTATGTCAATTTTGTCTCTTAATAGGGTCCTTGGATATTTAGGAACATTTCTATTTTTGTTCCAGTGGTCAGCTTTATAATCATATGTTTATATAATTGTGTTTAGTCAGTTTATTTCTTTATAAAAGTCTAGTATTTCCTATTATGGATGACAATAGTATCCTCTTGGGTCTTTTTCCTCCTCTATTAGACCACCCAATTTTAGTCAATAGTACTCTATCCTTTTTAGTTTTCACCTTTTCCTATTATATTTTTATTGCTTTATCTTTTACGAAAGTGAACTCACCGAGTGGTGTAAAAAATTGTTTGAGCTTCAAAATACAGTCATTGTGTGATCACTAACTCTAGTAGTTATCTGGCTCTGTCAATCCTCCAAAACCTGTGCTGCAAGACTGCTCGTATTTGTGACTATTAGGACCATGCCTCTCAAATGCCAGACAAACCTTTTATTATTTAAGCATTCTCAAAACTTTACATTAAACGTTAAATTACCCGTCATATGCAGAAGTTTTGCAGGTTTTGTATCACTTAAAGCCAGGAGGAAATGGAATCCACCTCATGTGGTTCCAATAGAGACAGTAAATAAAAACCTCCTTATGGAGGTGTGAAAAGATTTAAGGGAACAAGTGAAGAATAAACACAGTACCCACAACTAGTAACAGTACCCACAGGCTAGTAACGTTGCTAGTAATGAGTAACTGTGAAAGTTTTAATCACCCCAAGTTTTATCACTCCAAAGTCTGCAGAGGAAAGAGAAGGAAATAGTGTTACTGCATTCCAGAAAGACCTAGTGCCAAGAAGTCATTCACTGGGAACTATCTTTGTGAAAGTGGAAGTAGAAAAGGTAGCATTTCCTAGCATAGACTTGGAAATAAATGTCAATATCTCTCTATCCCACTCTATGATTATTCATCGAGATCATGCAAAATGTAGTCAACAGGGTTCAGCCTCCCAGGCTATTTACCAGTATGGAGAAGGGCACAGAAAACATCTCTGCGTGTTTGGGATTGTCGATAGACAATAACTCACACTGTCTACCATTTTTGCCCCTCAACAAATGCATCAAACTTTACTTCAGTCTGGTGCTGGCATGTTTTTCAGATCTATCTTTAAGCCAGAGCTACATATTTTTCCTCTTCTATGATCTTGTCATAATGAATTCTCCACGAAACCATAGTTCTTCGTTGAGTGTGAGAGCAAAATGGCAGGAATGAACAGTAGGGCTATGTAGTCCAGATGATGAAGTTTGCAGGCATTATCTTGACAAAGAGGGATGGAGATTTGTGATGGCAGTGGAAGGACCAGAGTAAACAACCATCACAAATTAAATCTGCTGGAATTGGGTTTTATAGAGACTCAACTCTTAAAACTCCAATATAAAATTAGAAAGGACACATTTTAAATAGCCAATATTTAAATAATGTTCTTCCTAAATCTGTAGTTTGCATAATTTTCCCCTTTATTCAAAAGTAGCTGGCAGGTATGAGTTAGTGTGAATTTGAGAGTAAGGGAAGTAAAGAGATAACTGTTTTCAATCAACTGTCCTCTCATAAAAATAAACATAATTGTGTCACTTTCAATAGTTATCCACTAGCTTTCTTCCATAGTTTCATCGTCTACGTAAACATTCTTAAATACTTAAATTTAATTTTGTGTTTTCCTTTAAAAAAGATATTATTTAATGGATCTGTAGCTTAACATATTTTTTAGATGTGTCTATGCATATGGTTCCCTTTATCCATTCTCATTGCTGTGTTGTTTTCTTTGTAGCAATATGTAATAATTCTTTCCATATGACTCCTGACTTAAAATTTGTGTGAGCTATAATTTCTTTTTATATAAATAATGTTAAGACCGTTCTTTTCTGTGTCTTAGTCTAGATTAGAAACGAATTTAAGCACTGAGCAGTCCATACCTTTACTTTAATAAACCAAGATACTAATTGCGTAGGTATACAACAAAGTTAAGTTTGCTTCTTGATGATTAAACCTTGCTGTTTTAGAATTATTTTTTCCATCCAAAATATATTACTGTTTTTCAGCTATTTTCACCTTTTCTAATTTCCATTTTTATCAAATTTGTTCACTTTTATTCCTCTCTAGGGAGAGTATTTTATTTGTTTTCCTTTTATTATATCTTATAGGATTATTAGTGACTGATAATATAATCCATAATTTATATCAAAATAATATTTATATTTTTTAAAGCTTGTTTTTATTTTCCTTAGAGTCAAGTATGTACCCTTAAATCCCAGCTTTGGGAAAGAGCCACATACAATTCCTGTAATTCATCAGTGACATAGAATAATGTCAGAGGAGAGAGCATTGCTTTCTGACCTTCATGCAAATTCTCCCTATGCCCCATTGCTAGAGGACTGAGAGCCCTTTAAACTTTGTGACCTATTTTGCATGGCTGTAAATGTCATTCTTATTCATAGCAACATTTAATGCTTTCCTAGATTTTGCTAAACTATTTACCACAATGATATATTGCAGAATTGAATTCCACAGCTTGATTGTGTGCTGCATAAAGAATTGTGTTGTTCATCAGTCTAAAGTGGAATGGGATTCATTCTTATTGAGATTCAGTTTGTTTCCATGGTATGAGAATGGGAGGAGAAAACACCTTATGTTTTCAGTAAAACATTTATTAGTTTTATAGCTGTTTTTCCTTTTCATAGTTTGCTTCTCTCCATTACTAAGTAAATCACACTATAATGCCTTCCAGACATAATTTTTATATTTATTTTGGCCTTTTTACCCAGCATTAACATTTGGCCTGATTTTAATCTGTCACATTTTACATAATCTTCATTATAAATTGACTACTGAGTGAAACTGATGCTCAAAAGAAATATACAAGCTCTGCAAGAGAAAAACATCAGCATTATACTGCCAGGAATAAATCAAACTTGAAAATTTGGAATTTTAAAGTTCTTTTCTTGTAAACGTTCCATGTTGTCTTTTCTTTTCCTATATGTGCTAGAAAATTATAAAATACTTTCTTCTATTGGTTTAGCTATGCTCAAAAAAAGATCTAATTTAAAATACATATTTTTATATAATCAACATGGAAATAAAATTCTTAGATAACATTTTATATATGTGGAAATCACTGCAAATATGTGTTTATTTTAATCTAAATGGCTTCATAGTGAGTGTTCTTTGCAAAGATATTTAGAGTTAGCACTCCTGCCCATGAAAGTATTTCAAGAGTTCTTTTATAATACCAATAGGAAAGGAATACGATTATTTTAACTACCCAGAAAAATTGTTTGCAACATTATTATTCTTTAAATATTGATTGCAGGACCAATGATTTATGTCCATTCTAAAATACTTCCTAAGCATAATGCCAACAGAAAACATATTTTAAAAAGAATTGAAAGTAAGAAACAAAACATAATTGATGAAGTATCCACAATCAATATTGATATTCAAAAGAACAAAATAGCAATAAGAATATTATGAAAATTGACTTGAATAATTAATTTTTGCATTAGATTTAGATGATATTGAGAGTTTATTACAGACATGCTTGCCTTAATCTTCTCATAGATGATACCATGTTAAATCTAGGAGGCTGTTAGGTGAACTTTTTTCATAGCAAACATATTGCTTTTCATCCATTAGACAATGTAATTGCTTAAACAAATCAAATGTGTGTGTATTAATAATCATATCATGATCTCTAACCCCTCCAGACTACAATGATATAGTAATTTAACAAGAATTGCTTTGTTCTTCTACAAGCCTGTCAAATCTAGGTTTTAATTATCTTCTCACCACCTCTAGGCCTTTTCATATTCAGAAGGTATGTAAATTAATGTGGTCTCTCATTTTGAAAGAGTTAAGAAATAAGACTATCTCTAGACTATTTCTCTATTACCTCTATTAGCCACATAGCTGCCCTTTTATAGAATGTAATCCCAAAAGAAAATATAGAAATTTAATTCAGAGAATGAGTAGGAAAAAAATATTTGCTCTCAAAAAATTCTTTTTTTTACAAATTTCCAAAATAATACATTCTATCTTCATTTAAATATATTTCTTTGTTCAGAAACATATTCAAAGCACCTGCTTACTCTTTGTAAGGTACTATTCTAAACTTGGGGATATAGCATTGAACCCAAAAGACAAAACCTCTGTCTTTGATGACTGCATTCTATATGCTATGGAGAATGACACAGAAAACAGGGAATTAAATACATAACGTGTAACATAACAGTAAGTACTGTAGAGAAAAGGAAATTGGGTAATGAGAGGGAGTGAATGAGAGAGAAAATTTAGAAAAATCATAAAATCTTATCTTCTTCCATGAATATTGATCAACAGTCCTTGTAGTAAAGAAAAGAAACATGGGAAGAACATTAGTGGTGGTCAAAACTACTTCCAACCTTTGCAGTCTGATTAGTTAAATGATGGAAATACCATTAGTTAACTGAGTAGAGGAAGACTAGAGGATAAGGGCATTGGCAAAAATCAGGAGTTTGGATTTGGGCATGTTACTTTTGAAGTGCCTATTGGGTGCAGAAAAGGAAGTATTGCATAGCTTGATTATGAGACTAGAGTTTTAGTGAGAAATCTATATTGGATTATAAATTTTGTAGTTACTAGCATTCATATGGCAATTGAAGCCATGAGGAATCATCAAAGAGGGACTGGGAGAAGATGGAGAAAAGAGACCTGAAGACTGACCCCAGGAGCTTTCCAATTGTTGAAGTTCAAGAATAGCAGGGAGCTACAGCAATACTGAGAAAGAGCAATCATATAAGCAGAAGAAAACCAAGAAAAAAGTGTTGTACTAGGAACCAAGTGAAGAAAATGTTGAAAGTGAGTCGACAGTTGTATCAATGCAGTATTGGAACTTACAAAAAAGAGGACATGGCAGAATTTTCTCTAAGCATTAGGTGACCAAAGCTACTGTTATGTGGTTGTTGAAGTAGAAGCTTGATTGGAGTGGGTTCAAGATAAGACAAGAGGACACGATTGAGACAGAGTATAGAAATAGCTTTTTTTTTGTAGAATTTTAATATAAAGAGGGAAAATAGTGGGACTGAATCTATACAAGGATATGAAGTTGAGGGAGAAGTTTTTGGGGAATGAGATAGGACTACCTATTCATGTGGTAGTTTGAAATACCTATGAGAAAGGAAAATTTGAGGACAAAGAGAGAGCTATGTCTTTGAGTAAGTAAGAGAGAATGGGATCCAGTTCATAAGTCTAAGGGTTAACCTTGGATTACATCAGTAACCATGCTATTATAGCAATAAGAAGTAAAGGAAAGGATATAAGTTCAGGTGAAAGTAGATTGGCAGATGTGTGGTAAGAGTAGAATCTTTCATCACTTTTATTTTGTCAAAAAATAAGAAAGGTCATGAACTGAAAGTAAATAAAGAAAATATTCATGTTTTATGCTGAGAGAAGAAGATATAAAATAGTTATCAAAGAAAGCAGGAGAACAAATGCATTAGGGAACTGTGGTATGATTCCATTAGGATTCATGCATTTATAATGAGATCCTGTTAGTACCTTTATGTGTTTTTCCATTCGGGTTTAGTTTTTGGGTGAAGATATGAAATAGGCAGGGATTTATACTTAGCTATGGTTGGAGTTTGTTTAGGTAAGTAAAATGAAGAGAGAGGACACAAGGAAATTGAAAGTGTATATGAAACAGTTAGGCTGGGTAAAGATAATAGTGCAATTGAGAGGTTGAGAGAGAGAGATAACATAAAGGTCTGTTGGTGGTGGTCCCATGTACTTGATTAATATTGAAAGTCAATTTACAAGACGGAAGGAATTGGAAACAATGAATATATGGAAATGAGATTACAGAGCAACTACAAATATAAGTTATGTCAGATATCAGAGAGAGAACACTTGGCCTAACTTCTTGATCTTAGTATTTGAGTCAGGATATGGCTAGTCATGGTTTAGCACTGTATTCATTGATATAAAGACATCTGTTTCCAATTACCCCAAGAGTCCTTAAAACTGTGCAAATCCTGCCTTGGTCATTATCTAAGGAAAAATGGGTTATGGGGAAGTGTTAGGCTGAGTCAATTATCTTTGTATTTGTGTGTCTTTCAGACTTTATTTTGCTCTGCCTAGTAACATCTTGACTAACAGCTTGATAGCCAAATGCAGCATTTTCTCTCAAGCAGCATCCATGGCTTATTGTTAACTGAAATCTGAAGAGGGCTCCTTTTCTGGAAATCAGTTTATTTAGGCTTTCAACTTTTACTAGTCTTTTATAATACTTTAGAAAAGAATGAATTCTATTTCTTCTGTATTTATCTTTATGTACTATGGGAGCAAAGATATTCTGCATCATTTTACATACTATGCAGAATAAAGTTCACTATCTATGTTTTCAACTCTTTGATGCATACTCTACTATAATCAAAATCTCTTAAGCTTAATCAGTACTGGATTTTTAAAAAAGAGAAATCTTTTCCTTGTTTTTCTAAGTGATCAAGATCACTTTTCTTTCGTTGAAACTCCACTGTAATCACTGGAGGTTTTATTTTCAAGTATATATCACATTTGCCTTATTTATACCCATTTTGTATTATTCCATATAAAGAAAATCTAACAATCTTGCTCCAAAATTTGATCTTCCACAACCTTCAAGATGGGGGTCCAGGACTACTTATCATGTCATCTCATGTACCTGATATAATACTTTGGAAATAATAATAATAATTCTGGATTCTTAATTATTATGTCTTCTATATTAATTCTTATTTGTTTATAGTTCTGTAATCTGGCAGTCACAACTGTAAAAAAAATCCCTCCATGTTCAAGAATTATGTGATAGATATTATTTCACCTCTTTACCTAATCATTCCTATTTTATAATGTCAAATTTTCATAAGTTTGAACTGCAATGAGAGATTTTTGTTTGGTTTCATATTAAGTTTCTACTCAAATAAAACACTTGTATCATCTTCATATGGAAAAGAAAGCAATTTAATATAGTCATTCTGTTCTGGAATGATAAACAAGTCGAGCAGAAGTCAAGATCTTATCTCTATTGCAATTTATGTTGTTGTTACAAGCCATAATTGTAGCCTATGATGTCCTATTAATTATTATGAATTTTAATCTAATATATTAGGTATTTTATGTTTTTTTGAGACTTCCATCCACCTCCCTCATTCATCTCTGCCCTTTCACCACACATGAACAAAGTCAAGATATTTAAAAATACTATCTTTGTTAATCATGTTTGTTCATCTCATAAAAGTATAATTTATTAGAAAATTTATAAATTTGTTCTGTTCCTTTTAAAAATTGAAGAATATGGGTATCCTTTCATAAAGTATTATACAAACAAGCACATATTCGCAGACCAGGAACTTAGAGTACATAACTATATGTCATATGTTCATGGTCATATAACTCAGAAGTCAGTAGTACAATAATAAGGAAATACATTAACTCGCTTATCATTGTCAGATCTGTGAGTTTAAGATGTTTTGTAATGAAAAAATAATATATTTTTTGTATTGTCGATAAGCATGTGATTTCATTCCAATAAAAAATTTGAAACTATTTTTTCCCAACTTCCCCTCCCACCTTTGATAAAACTGGGCACTTACAGCTTGATATTTAAAATGTACCTTTTTTATTATTTAAGTCATTTTAACTCACTTCTTATTGCAGTAAGTCTGTGTCAAGCTGAGCACTGAACAAATACTAGGTTTCAATGATTTTTATCACTGAATGGCAGAACTAGATAACCCTAGATAAGAATTATGTCTTTGATGTGCCCTCTTGGAATAGAGGCTCAGCACAATTTACATACATCCTGAGGACCCAAGTCACGTTCTGGGACTAGGGGAGCACAGGAAATAAACAACTAAATAAAATAAACTCTTTTCTTCCTCCCCTCTCTTCCTGCCTGCATACCTCTCTTTTCCTGCATTCCTGCTTTCAACTTCCCTTTAAAAAAAGAATTATATCTTTAACAATTAATTATTATTAAATCAAACATTTTTCTGTAGCCATTGTGTATATCAGTCAGCATCATGAAATTCGTAACTTAAACTATGTTGATTTATATTTTCTCCCCATTTCAACTATTGTCTTCTTGAGGGCAGGGTACATGTTAACATTTTAGTCAGATGCAGTCAGAAAAAAACTCCTCTAAATGTCACAAGGCAAGACACTAATTTCAACTTTACTACAATATGAATTTCCTCTTTTCTCTGAGCCTTAGTTTCTTTTTTCTATCTATCAAAAGAGAAAGATAACATATGCTCAACTTTCTTGATATAGATAATGCAATGAATGAATATAATATAAAAGTATCTCTATAAAGTATCATGAAGAAAGATATTGTTTGGTTGATATGCTTTCAAAAGACTTTTCTAAAAATAAAGACAAAGGGAAGGAAAGAGGAATAGATAGATAGACAGACAGATTGATAGATAGATAAAGGAAACAACTTATTCTCTTATTTTTTGTAATATTGAGTGCATTTTAATCCTCAAAATCAGTTCCCTAAGTGGAGAAAAGGAAAGTAAATTAGGAGGTTGAAAACATTGGAGTGGTTTGGTTTTTCATTGTCTAGAAAGTGGTGGTGGGTGGCTGGAAGGCTATATTTTCTGTACCCTGCATGATAGTACCACACAAAATAACTTTCCTACTTTGAATGTCAATAACCAAGAAAATATTTTTTAAAAATATTTTATATGTGAATTAAATTAGTTTAATCATATACCGACATCTGTATTTTTAAATTCTACTAAAAATCAGCATTTATAATAAACTATGTATAGTTCTATTGATATACTTATGTGATGATTTATGAAATTTAACTTTGGATTATATATGTATATAATGTTAAAACTGTTATAAGCATGTCTTAAGTAATTTTTGATAATGCTTTATTGACCTAACTTTATCATTTGAATATTCTAGTCCATAATGTAGTAATATTTTAACATTAATGTAGTAAAAAGTTCTGGAACAAAATTTCTATACTAGAAATTAATTTTGGTGCCTAAAAAGAGAAAGAGAATTAATATTTCTGATATTACTTTCCCCTAGGTAATTGTAATTTTTTTCTAAAATTAAGAAACAATACTACCCGTACCCCTACCAATATTATTTCAGGTAATGTTTAATCATAATGGGATGAATCCAGTGACTTGTCTTCACACTTAAAGTTGGTCTTTGCAAACAGACATTAAAGAGTATCTGACATGGATAAATAGTGAAGTCAATGTATATATTATATGCCATCAAATTGTTCACCTTTCTTTCCATTTGGACAGTACAAGGTATCTTCCAAATAGCTTTTTGGGGAGGATAATGTTGAACTTCTGTGATTCCTCACATGTAAATTATCTTTAATTCCCCTTCTTGACATGAATGTGAGTCCTCCTCATGCTGGAAGCAAGTAAAGAATGATACACACCATTTTATCAACCATAGGATCTGGATACATATATTTGGAAATTGTGTGACTAAAGCTGTAGCTCTCTAGTATCATCTGAATAAAATTTTGATGATATGACATTATAGTTTCTACCAGTTTTAGAAAAGAAAATTTCTAGATTAATTAGTTTTCTTCATAGATTCCAGTTATGATTTAGGATTTCTTTTCTATTAGTTGCCTTAGGGACAGATATTGATTTTTATTTGTTTACCAGATATTTATTTTTAATAAAATTGCTGCTAATTTCCACGTAGTGCATACCTATTTATACAATGATTTGGTCCATAAAGTTAACAGACAGAAGATAAAGATGAATTGAATATTAATGATAGAATACGATAATGTTGTCAATCAGAAATATCTTTGGTTAGTTTGACCCTTATGTACACTACAGGTTCAATTTAATTGAAAAGGGAAAATGAATAAAACTTGTAAATCTTTAAAAAAAAAAACAGAAGGCTCAGGCAGGAATGAAGACAAACAGGCAGGCAGGAAGTGAGAAGAGGTAAAAGCATTTTATTTATTTTATTTAGTTGCTCATCTTGGTTGTTTCCCCCCAGCACCAGGACATGAATCAGGTCCTTGATGTATGTGGACTACACTGGGCCAGATGCAGTTGTCCCAAACCAAGCCACCAGGGCACGTCAAATTGTAAGTAAGCCTTTTGAATGAATATGAGCAGCTTAATCTTTTATTTTGTGACATCTTGATTACAAAGCTTTTACTTCTCCCCTTTCCAATGTTAGTGCCAGTTAAATTGTTTGGAAGACATACAAGATCAGTCTTCTTCCCTCTGTTCCTTTTTTTATGTGCAAATCATGAAAGGATAAAATTCAAATGTTTTCCAACATTGGGACCTAGTCTTTTCCTCTTTGTGTTTGGTAAATTAATTTTTGATTTTTCCTCACAGGATACAAGATGTCCAGGAAAATATATAAGGAGGTACAACTGAAAAGTTGTTTAACTGATTAAATATGGTATTAGCAAAGACATTGAATTAATTTAATATAACACTCATTTCATTATATCCAGGGCTGTATCTATATTGCAAGGGTTTACTATATTTATTTTCTAAATTGTTTCTTTCAATGCATGTGTTTTATTTACTCCTTCTCAACTCTTTGAAATTAAAAATACCCTTGTCCAAGTAACAATTTCTATGTTGACAACCATTCATTATCAGATTAGCAACTTTAAAAATGATTTATAACCTCTTTATGGACATTTTCTTGAATCCATATCTGCTCTATACATTGTAAGTTACCCAGCTGATGAATGGGATTTCTTCAGCAGATTCTAGACATAGAAAAGGAACCAACCATAATATTTGATCTGGAAACTTAATTTTCTAGTCCTGCATCTCCCACTAGATGAGTAACCCTTAGATTTACTTGTCCTGAGTGAAGTCACTTCCCTAGTTCTAAAATGTAGGGAGATTTGCTACTGTCCAGCTTCTTTGCTGGTTTTGTTTTCTGTTGCTGTTTATTTTTATTATTACTGAATATTAGAGACATGTACAAAGGTAGACAATAAACCACTTTCAACCGACTTATAACACAGAAATGTAAAATAGTTAAAGCCCCCTGAGTGCCCCTCCTCAAATACTTGCCCTCAATCTAGTAGGAGCATCACACTCTTCAATTGTGTATTTCCTCCTTGCTTGTATATTGTTAATATAGAGGTATATATGCTAATATACGTATGTGTATATATACATGTATGAATATGTATATATATGTGTGTTTCATGTATTCCCAAACAATGTATGGTATTGTTTGATTTGTTCCATATTTCACTTGTTGATATAGGGTGTGAAAGCTGCTGTTATCTTTTTTTACTCAACACTTTAACTTCGAGATTCATGTATAAATGATACATACTTCATTCCTTTTCACTGATATATATCATTCAATTTTCTGAATATACCATAATTTACTGACCTTCTCTCCTGTTGATAGACATAGAGGCTATTTAGAAAACTTTATTTTTAGAAATAATACTGAAATAAGACATTCTTGGATCTGAAGGTTTCTGGTTCATCATTTGTGAATTCTAGCTTCTTTTTCATTGAAAACTTACTCTTTTGCTTCTCGATTAAGAAAAGACCTCAACAATTTGAGTTTTCTAAGTTTTAATCAGAAATATGCTTTGAAGGATTTTTCCTAGTCTATGCTGTGTTTTATAATGCTATTTATGTAATCATTTGTTCATACTTAAAATTTTAATGTAGTTAACTTAATCCATCTCTCACTGTATTGTTTTAAAGTTTTGCTTAATTTCTTAAGAAATAATTTTCTGCAATGAAATAAGAAAGTCTCCTAATGGTCACATTTTCAGATTTTGCTGCTACTTGTACTTAGCCTTTAATCAACATGAATTTTTTTAAAGGAAAAATGCAAATGAGAAGGAAGGCGAGCAAGCAGGCAGGAAGAGAGAATAGGAGGAAGCACTTTATTCTTTATTAGTTGTTCAGATTGGTTGTTCCTCCCAGTCCCAGACTTGAACCTGGGGGACCCTGGGATGTATGGGGCAGGTATTCGTAGGTGTACTAGACCACTAGGCCACCAGGATGCACCCAACATTGAATTAAGGTTTGTGTATACTGTGAACTGCATCTCACATGATGTGACAGTGATATAATTTTAGCTTTCCCATGCAACTAACTAATTGCTCTGGCAACACTTATTCAACAATTGTTCCATTCATGATCTATATATGTATGTATAGCTATCTCTGTGTCATTAGTATATTGTCATAAATGTTATCAGTTTCTAAAATTTCTTGCTATTTTATATGCATATTCATATATTCATAATTTTTAATCTATTAACTTATTTTGACTATTGTTGGTGTTTGTACTTCTATAAGGACTTTAAGTTTAGTTTGTTAGAATGGGATGTTAGAATTTTTTTAAATGAACTGAATTTTAACAAATATTCTGAAGAGAAATAGATTTATTTATTTAGTAAATATTATCATTGATGAACATAGTATATCTCTCCATTCATTTTTGCATAACTTTTGTCTTTCAATAATACTTCATGACTAAAATCATTTCTCAGCTAGGGAACTGAATATGAGTACAAAAATATGGAAAAAAATACCCAACATACAAAAATCAACTCGAAGTACAAAACAGGATTAAATGAAGAGGTGTAATTATAAACTCTAGAAGGAAATTGGGAATAAAGCTTTATAACCTTGGACTTAGAAATGATTTCTTACTTGTGACACTAAAAAACACAAGTCATGGAATAAAAATAATACTATTTCCTAAAAATTAAAAAGTTTTGTTCAGTAAGAGACACTACCCCACATGAGTACCTTCTATTACATTTTCATGTTGCTTGTTACTGGCCTATATTGATTTTTGGCATATTGATTTGCATCTACCAAAATTGCTGAACATTCTCACTCAGCATACTAGTTCATCTGTAATTGTCTCTATAATAAGTAATATCACATTAAATTATGAATAACTTTGTGTCTTCATTTTTCTTTTTTATACCACTTACTTTTTTCTGTTATTGAATTATGTAAGAGGCCCAGTACAATAGGTAATAGTAACGATGTTAAATATAATTCATGTATATTTACCCAAGTTTAATAGAAATATTTTGAAACTTTTTAATTAAGTTTGATGATTATTATAGAGTTTGGTGCACAATTTTTATTGCTTTATGGACATTTGATTCTATTCCTAGATTATATGAATCTTCATTTCAATGAATATTGAGTTGTTTCTTCTGGATTTATTATAATAATCATATTTTAACTTAATTTGTTAACATAGAGAATTATATTCTTATATTTTTCTGATGTCATTATTTCTCCCTAACATTGTAATGACAATATGAATTTGAAATGACACAAGGAAAAGAAGAAAGTCTTCATTATCAAGCAAATCATTGCACATCTGACCCACTGAATTCAGAAAGACAGCATAGAAAAAGACCCAAAGTTATCCCAACCAAGGGTCAAAGAAGTTGTAGTATTTA
The DNA here is from genome assembly GCA_004363575.1 of Solenodon paradoxus. Taxonomy (NCBI): domain Eukaryota; kingdom Metazoa; phylum Chordata; class Mammalia; order Eulipotyphla; family Solenodontidae; genus Solenodon; species Solenodon paradoxus. The sequence continues at coordinate 52,563 of RJWH01005375.1, read as the reverse complement.
TTTTCACATTTCCATATACTTTTGGCTGAGGGTAGTTCTCATGGGATAAAATTCTTGGCATATGACCCATACATAGTCTTCAATTAGATAGTTGCAGGTTGTTTTTTTTAGGCAAAAACATTGCCTTTCGGCTACAGAAAATGATGGTCAATTTAAACTAGCTCTCAGTCTTAGAAATATCATTTTGTGATGGAGAATTCTTTGTTACGTAGTGTTATCCAGTGCACTATCAGTTGTTTAGCTGCATCCCAAATTTTCCGTTTTATTTTTCTTTGACTCATGGATTATCTACTATTTATTTTATTTTAATTTCTCTATTAACTTTTTAATTATACATTCTTTAACATTGTTTTAGTAGTTATGCATACTTGACTTTTTACAGTCTACCTTTTCTTTTAAAGGAAAGGTGCTGGCAAGAATGAAGATGAGTAGGGAGGCAGACAGGAAGAGAGGAGGAAGAAGCACTTTATTCGTTTTATTTAGTTGTTCATCCCAGTCATTTGGCCCCAGGATGAGAACTTGGGCCCTTCGGATGTATGTGGATTGCTCCCGACTAGAGACAGTGTACCCAATCATTACTGCACCAGGATGTACCTACAATCTACTTTAAATTAGTACAATTAACACCTTTTTAGCAATGCTGGAAACTTATAAGAATTTAACTCCACTTAACTTCCCTCTGCTTCTTGTGCTACTATTGTAATTTTGTTGTTGTTTATTGTGCCAAAATAGATACAGCAAAAAATTCACTATTGTGACCATTTTAAGTATACAGTTCAGTGGTATTAAGTATACTCACACTGATACACAACTATAACCACCATCTATTGCCAGAATCCTTTTAATCTTACAAAACTTAAATGTTGTACCCATCACGCAGTATTTCCTATCCCCTGGCAGCTACCATTCTGCTTTCTGTTTTTGTGAGATTGGCTACTTTAGACACCTCATAGAAGTGAAATTATCCAATATTCTTGCTTCAAGGAATTGAGGCACTTGACAATCAGTTTAATGAGATGTATTATTATCATTGTCTTCATATCTTTCAAACACAAGTACTAGAGCTATTACATAATCAAATATTTACTCTTTATCTTATACCTTTCAAATTACCACATATGAGATTCTTTGTTTTATGAGGCTAAAGAACCACAGGGATCATTACTACTTTACTTTCTACTAACAATATGGTCCTCTTTACTATCTAGCAAGTAGTTGACTCAACTCCAGAATTCATTCTTCTAGTCACTTCCTAAAACCACTGTTATTTCCAACTATCTCAGTTTGGGTTTCCTTAGCATCAGATTCTGAGATAAGAATTTGAGTGAAAATGGCCTATATAGAGGGTAATCCTGGAACATGGAATCTCTGCTAGGGGAATGAAAAAGTGAAACAGAAGAGAAAATGAACCAATCCATGATTTATTATCAAAGCAGCTAACTCATGAGGTTATCTTGGGTTCAGTCCATGTGGCCCCACAGTTATCTCTTCAAGGATAAAGGAGGTTATAGTATTTATCCTTTAACTCCCCAATGTCATTAATAAAGGACTGCCTCTAGAGACATTAACACCCTGGTACTTCGGGCCTGCCCTATACATAAACTGAGAGAAAGCCGTCAGTAGAGAGGCCTTTTGCTGCTGGAAGTAAGCACTAGTGAAGTCACTTGGGTAATGAGATACTTTGTGTTTCTCAGATTCTCCCAGAGAACATACAATCCTGCTAGCTAATTAAATGATTAATATTGTTTGAGGCCATATTGAACGAATGGGGGAAGGGGCAGATTCCATATTGTCAAGATTCATACATTGCCCTTAGTATCATTTATAGGGGTAAGAGTACTTCTTGCTTTAATCTGTAGTTTTGATCACTGTGAAAAAACAATGTACTTAAGTTCCTTTAGGGAATTCGCTGTCAGCTCATTAACTAGATTCTTATTATATATTCTTATACATTTGCTTTAATTTTGGATTCCTGAATAGAAGTTTTCCAGCAAGCTTGTACCCTATGATAGAACAAAAATATTCCAAATCACTTACATTTTCCTTTATGTTTGCATTTTTAACTACATTTCAATTTATATCTGATAGTATACAGATGAACTGAATTGAAGGCATAGAAGAGAAATATCAAAAGTGATACTAAATGTTTATGATGTAAAGTTTATTGGAAACTACCCCACAGGCCTTCTAATTCTTTTCTTCAAAAGCCAACACAAGTCATCTTTTTTTATTATTTTATTTTTATTGTTGCTATATTGCAAACCACACAGAACCTTACGTTTCACCTCTTTTATTTTCTCTAAAATAAAATCAATAAACACAGTAAAAAGGAACTTATTATGTGGTTCTTTATTGGCAATTTTCTAAGACTTTTACAAATATGTACTGCCTATTTCTTTAAATGTAACTATGTATCTCATTATAAGAAAGACATGGAAAAGAGGTTATTATTGAAAATCCTTAAGTATTTTGATAGCAGTATTGAAAATGTTTTTGTTTTCTCTATTAGGAAGACATTTTTAAGACTCAAGTCAGGATTTTATAGTGTAAAGATAAGTACATGTTTGTATCTGTAATATAATTATATTTGGAAAACATAAATTTAAAAAAATCTGAATGTTATGATCAGGAAGGAGCACTTAAAAGCTGGACAGGCCATCATTGTGTCAAGACCACATAATGACAGAATATTAACCACTCTAAAATATGTCTTTTGCACATGTGTTATTTCATGAGAGGGGCTCTGAAGGCTAAATGGACACTATACTTTGGAGAAATGAACATTGTAAGGAAAATCTCTCTATAAGGACATTTCTCTCACTGTATTGGGAAAAGGAAATCTCTTCATTCTTATCAGTGATGACCTCCCATGACCGACTTTCCTCTCCCTACCCCCATGTCCTTTGTCTTAGTAGAGATTATGTAAGGTGGTGACTGAAGCCATGTGAGTGAATTATTTGGTTTTAGCAGATTTCTCTCATGTATTCCACAGGTATCCATGTTATTATTCAACATCTTTTTGTGTTGTTGTTTTTTTCTCTTATCACTCTGCTGGAGTTTATTTTATTATTTGCCATCCTAGAACAACTCAGAAGGATACAGGAAGATTTTTACCCTGCAGATGGGAAGGGAGAGGAGGGTGCCCAAATTGGGTGAAAGGGGTCAATTATAAGATCCCTTTCAATTATAAGGTGAAAGATTATTGAATTGTTTGTGAACTTAATGTAGCATATATATTGATTTACATTGATGCATACCTTACCTAGATGCTGTATATATATATATATATATATATATATACACACACATATATATGTGCTATAAAGACAGACACTGATTTCATTCATATGTGGTATATAGAGAAACCAAACAAAAAGTGTTAATTACCCACAGCTACAAAAAATCAACTGTTACTACATACAATAACATGGATGAATCTCTCAGATATAAAGTTGAACAAGAGAAATTCAACATAGTACCAACCCATTTATGTTGACGTTCAAGAACAGACAAAATTAGTGCTAGATGTCAGACAAGTGGTTATCTCTGGATCAAGGGTCATAATTAAGAGGAGGCATAAGAGAATCCTCTGGCATGCTAAACAAAGTACAATATCTTGATCTGGGTTGATCACTTGGGAGTTTATCTATGTAAAAATTCATCAAGCTGTATATTAAAGATCTATGCACTTTACTGTATATAAGTTACACTGAGTAAGTGACTGTCAATGCAATACTGTATGCTGTGATCCCAGCAATATAAGAATATTTATGTATGTAAATGCAAATAATGGCATATGAACCGATCACAGAAATTGTTTATCAGGAGTGAGATTTTATCTTTTCCTATTTTATTTTTATATCTTATTTACGTTTTTAAAACTAAAAATGTGCGTTATTTACCTCTCACTGGTGACGTGTTCACTGCAACACAGCTTGTACCAGCCCTAAATTGGATTTGTGTTTTCAATTCCACATGAATGAATGCAGCAGTTAAAAAATAACTAGTGGTACTCACATGAAAACATAGTAAATAAAAAGTAAGTTATATTTATATAACTTATATAAGTTATATAAAACCACTAATGAAATAAAATTAAAAAATTATATATTTCTCCAGAAAAAAGAATCATGATAGAACATCAGACAAACCCAAACTGAGGGTCATCTACAAAGTGACTAACCAGTTCATATCAATAGTATTGAGATCATAAAAAGCAAAGAAAGAACTGGGGAACTATCAGACACTGGGTCCTGGAATAGAAAAATAGGAATTAGTAGTAAAATTTGAGTAAGATTTAGATCTTAATGAATACTGTTGTATCAATATTATTGTACTGACTTCGGTCATTGTTATGTAAAACATTAACTTTAGGAGAAGCTGAGTGGGGGGATATATGAGAAATCGCTACTATGTTTGCAAATATTCTATAAGTATAAAATTCATTCAAAATTAGCAATTTTTAAAAAATTGATTCTTCATAATAGGAGAGAAAGCAGAGGTGGGTTTTGCCTTAAACATACTGGCCTCAATAAATAATTGTGAAATGAATGAATAAATAAAATAGTCAAAGACAATTTACCTAAATTCCAAAATATGACTTTAGGTGTGCAGTGATCCAAAATACCATAATAAAGGTACCTAAATATTTCCTAATCCTTTATTTCAGAACATAAAATCTAAGTCAAATATTAAATTTAGTCTCTTAGAATAAGAAGGATACATGAATTAATAAACAGCTGTGCTTTTTTAGGAAGGGTACTGGCAAGAATGAAGGGGAGGAAGCAGGCAGGCAGGGAGAGGAGGAAGAAGCACTTTATTTTATTCAGTTGTTCATCATTGGTTGTTTCCCTAGCCCCAAGTCTTTAACCAGGGTCTTTGTGATGTGTGTGGATCACTCCTGGTTTAAACCTCTAGGGCACCAGGGGACGCCAGTAAACAGCTACTTCTATGTTGGAGAAAGGCAGTACTATCTTATCAAGGAAGGCTCAAGCAGACAAAAAAAAAAAAAAAAGAAGAAGAAAAACCATAATGGACTAATAGAGGAAACAGTGATATTTAATGCCCAACTGATAAACTGCAAAAAGTGTTTTAAATATCTGTAGAAAGAAGCTGAGAATTTTGTCATCTGTGTGTTTTGCTAGCACAGTAAGAAGAAAGAAAATGAAAACATAAAAAAAAACCAAAAAACATGAGGATATTTGGGAACTCAGGTTAGAGCTACTTATGGAAGTCTGAAATTATGACTTCATAAGACTGACCTGCCCAGTATGTTCACCACATCCTTAGGTGTTTCTTGAACATATGAAATATAGCTTATCCAAATTGAATGGTGTTATACATGTATTTTAAAGGCTTAGTATAAAGGAAAGACTGCATTTTCTAAATAATTTTTTCTATTGATTGCATGTTGGAATAATAATATTCCTGATTTGTTGGCTTAATAAAATTAGTAATTCATTTAATTTTTAAAATGTGCCTACTAGAAAATTGAGAATTCTGTGGTACACATTTTCTTTTTGCTTGTGTTGTATTTCTATTGGAAAGACACGCAGAAGGTGAAAGACAGCTGAGTAGGGAAGCAGTATTTTTAGCAGCACCAAACCTTATCAGTAAAACTCTAGCATTTCTATTTAATATTTATTTAATATTTATTCTTAGATTCATCTGTCTTTTACATTTCCAGTGGAACCCCCTTTTCACTTCAGAATTGATGTATTCATCAACTATTTATTAAACCCTTAATTCCAAGATATGATGTTCTGGAAGAATATGATTAAACTGTTGCTGAAGTATCTGATTCTGTAGGTTGGCAGTCCTTGAGGGCATGAGGGGACCTGACTTTTAAAGCCAGAGCTCATGTGGCATTTTTAAATTTGTTTTTTAGTGTCCAGCATAGACTTATGATTCATTGTCTTTTAAAAGATTCCATCACTTTTGCTAGACTCACCCATTTTCTGGGGTGTATAAAACATAAGGGACACAAGGAGAAAAATAACTATTCCTCTTTGTGTTTCTACTCCATCCTCCTTTCTGCTGTGAAATCCTAATAAGACAGCAAATTTGCCCACTCAAAGCCTCTCTTATTTTCTTCAACTCTATTTTGTTGCTTTTCATCAGACACTCCTTGGCCTACCATAAGAGAGGGCATTAGAAGCAAAAGATATTTAATCTTTTTTTTTAAAAGAAAGATGCAGGGAAGGCAGGGATGAAGGCAAACAGGCAGGCAGACAGGCAGAAAGAGAGAGGAGAAAGAAGCATTTTATTTTCTTTTTATTTTGTTGTTCACACTAGCTGTTACCCTCACCGCCAACCCAGGACTCGAATCCAGGGGTATGTGACCTTGTGTTCCTTTGGAGATGATTTCCCTAACTACTACTCACCAGGGCACGCCTATATTTAATAAATAATACTTAACATGTCTAACTTGAGACCTATATTGCTTATTATCAAACTCCTTCATCTCATGACCCTTGTACATGACCCTTGAGGACCCAAGGAGCTTATATTAATGTGGACTATAACTATATTTGACATATTAAATTGAGAAATTAAAAACATTTCATTACCAATTCATTTAAAATGAGAATAATCAACCTATTAAATATGTTTAGAATATTTAGAACATTTTAATGAAAACAGCTATATTTAAACAAAATTCAATTTTTGAGAAGCTTAGATGCTTTATGTATTTTTTAATCTTATAAGTTTGGTTTAATTGATAGCTAGAAAAGTCATATCAGCTCATACATTTAAGCTAATGCAATAATAGTTGTGGCTGACGAATATGAATAGAATCCGACCTCACACGGGTACAGAATTTGAAAGAGGAGAACTACATTAATAGCCTTTTCAGATAGCTGTGTGTATGCCTCTTCAACACTACACCCAAACAGGGAAGTGTCAGTTTCTTAAAGGTTAGTTGTAATGTGGAGTTTGATATCATTTTCAATGATCTTTCTGTTCTCTGTTACAACATAGTCTTACATACTACATCTTTTGACCTCACAGATTCCCTTTTAAAAAGCATCGTGGTCTCTGTGGGCCAAACTTACAGAACTGCTGGCCTAGACAACTTCTTCAGTTTCTTTCTCCCCAAGTGGCATCTTTTTTGTGCCTAGGTTTTCATTATAAAGAACATTTCTCCCAATACAGATATAGGTAAAATGATCACCTTGATCAAAAGCAAAAACTCTCTCTCTCTTGCTCCCTCGATGGTTTCTTTTATTTACATTACTTTACGATTTTCAAGATAATTGAATCATGACATACCACACCCACCACCAGCGTTCTGGTGCCCATCACCATTATCATTTTTACTCCTTCAGCCCAAGTTCCCTCCTCACTCCCCACACTCCCTCCAATAATAATAGTTCATAATACTGAAATGATTATAGTTCAATGAATAATTTACACCTCAATCAATGTATATATAACACCCACCCACCACCAGAGTTCTAGTGCCAGTCACCACCATCAATTTGACTCCCTCTATCCAGAGTTGCCTCCACCTTCCTGCCCTTCTCCTCCCCTTCCTGTAATTAATAGTTTTTATTTCAGAGGCTTTAGAGAATGTTTGTTGTGTTGTGCTAATTAGTTCTCTTTGTCTCTTTATATTCACCATGAATGAAATCATTTGATATTTTTATTTCTCTTTCTGAATTTCTTCATTTAGCATAATCACCTCAAGTTCCAGCCAAGCAGTCACAAAAGGCAAGATTTCATCTCTTTGTATAGCCGAGTGTATTCGACTTGAGTGTATACACCACATCTTCTTAATTAACCCAGTCATCTGTTGATGGGCATTTATGTTGGTTCCATGTCTTGGCTATTATAAACTGTGCTAAGATTTTTATAAGAAAAGTGATGTGATAAAAAGTAATTTTAAGCAGAAAATGTTTATCATATCACTTCTTTCATAAAAATATTCCTTCTCAGAGTAGTAGGCCTCCTGGTGATCTTTTTTAATAAAAATTAGTTTTGTCAGAGAATCATAAAAAATTACAGAGCAAGAAGTAGAATGAGTGAATTATCACGATTATAAATATGAGTATAATTCACCAATAAATAATTACTAGTCAACTGTGATTTCACATATTCGTACTTTTCACTACTAAATAATTCCCTGTCTCTTGATTATAGATTTTAACAAGTGAAAATATTGACTTAATTGGTTTTCCTGGCATAAAAAATGAGTTAAAAGTTCAGTTACAAGAATTGAAAATACAAGAGAATTTCGCTGGCTGATAATTTTAATAAAGATGACCATATCGTATTCATATATGTCCCTTCCCACACCTCAAACTTTGATTTCTAGTCTTTTATCAAAATGAGGTCATCCACAAATGTACTCTTTCAGTGGCATCATTAATTTCTAATTTGTGAATTTACTCTATCCTTCCTCAGTTTCTAGTGTGCATCTTTAATATTGTCATATAAATCTTGCTTTTAATTATTTTACTATTTTCTATTATGCAGTAATCTTAGCATTTATAAGTTAGCATTCTTTCTTCACATTTTCTGGGGAACAGAAGAGTACAGAACCAGCAGTTTATTCTATCTGTGTATTGTTCCAGGCATAGTTCTCAGTGATTTTTTTCCTTTGATTTAGCAAAGATTTATTCATGCCAGGTCCACTCTAACCTTGCTACAGGCTGGCCATACCAATAGACTTAGCTGCTTTGGGTTATTATTGCCGAGTCATTCAGTTAACTCCCTCAGCAGACTTTTCTAATTGTAATTGACTTCCTTTGGTGTCTTTCCACAGTGCATGTGCTAGTCAGGCTGACCTGACTCTCAACCAAGTTAATAGTTGTGTTTTTCATTGTAAAGCAATAGATCGGCATTCAGGTTTAGGCTGAAACATCTTGGGAGTTGCTTAGCATGGGCCAGCATCCCTAAGTCTGATCAACACTAAAGTTCTGACAACACTGAATTTCTAGACCTGGATCATGAAAAATGTATTAAGGAATTTCCACTGGGTTAGAGCCCTTAGCAGGCAGTTTTCTCTGTTCAGTCATTTAGACATCAGAATGCCATTTGTCACTTTTCACATTTCTTTGAGATAATATCCATAGGCAAGATATAATAAATGAGTTGAGTTCAATCTTATGTTGAAAAATCACTATTTCTTTTTAATGGACAGTATTTTTCTTTAGATAAAGCCACTTTGAATAGCCTTAATGTATCTTGAGTATAACCAAGAAACAGACTTAATTGTGATTCCTCAGGAAGGATTTTTTTAAACTCATGTTCAATGCATTATGATATTTTAAGTTTTTTTCTTTTTGTATATTTGCACTGGATGATTTGAGGTATGCTTAAAATTTTTGTCTTGAGAAAGAAACCAGCAGTAATTATTTGTGCTGAGACACAATCTAGTAAGGTTTTCTCAAAGTGGGGATAATCCAGGGCGTAATTAGTATAAGAGAAACGTTTTCCTTTTGAAACTATCACCACTGAAGATCTACTATTAACATTGGATAGCACTTTACAGTGCACAAATAATAGTAATAAATATTGTACCAAATTTCTCTTAATACACCTTATCAGATGAGGAGAGAAAATAATATTTTCCTTCTAGAGGTAAAGAAACAGAGGTCCAAAGTAGTTGCATGATTTGTCCACATTCACATAGAAAGTAAGACCCATATTGAACTATGTCTATGTTTGTGAAGGAATAAGCCACGGAACAGCAATTCAAATGCATGATAAAGTGTTGCCACACTATCCTGAGTTAAACTTGTATGTAATCAAATTACTCTTACTGCACATGCTTTAATTGATTCATAAATAAGTTTTAGGTGTATTGTCACTAGAATACTTGATTTATTCTTGTTTTTGTTGACCATGTGACAATTTTGTATATTGTTTCCTCTGTCTCCAAGAGTTTGTTCCAACAAAGTAGGGATGCTTTTTTGCTTCATCAGAATGGTCACATTAAGGCACAACTGAATGCTTTGGAAGTATAAAGCATGGAGCTTATAAAATATTACTCACTGTTGATAATGCTACTACAGGTTCTGCCCTTCTTCCTCCACACACACCAATAGGATTTCAAATTGATTTTTTTAATATGACTCCCATGAAAACAGGGGAAAACTGTGATGCACTTATAATGGCATCTACTGTATTATAAAATATATATTTCTGACAAATGAATTTTTTTTCACAAGCATCAGTGGAAACCAGCTACTCCCATTACAATGTTATATGACTGATGAGAGGAAGAATTTCACACAGCTCAGCTCCTATGATTATATATTTCAAACCTGATTTATCCTCCCCTATTCATGAGCCTTCAATGCTGAGTTCCTTAGAACACATTCATATCACAGTGATGGCTCTGGTCTTGTATATCCCTGTCACAACACTGGATCTGACCAAATGGAAAACCATAGGAGTTTTCCTAGAAGTCATTGCTACTTGAATGACTAGAAAGACTTTTTGGACATGGCTGAAAATCACAGAAATATTTCCCAGCAAATCTAAAGTATTTCCCAACTCACCTTTACCTTAGTTATATCCCCAAATGGCTATATCAGTGGCACCTGACAGAAGGCATGTCACAATGGAAAGAAACAGTGAACTATAAACAGTAACCTTGATCTGGAAATTTTACAACACTTGAGCATGTGAACACATTGCTCAAGGCCCTCGAAAAGGTCCTATACCAGCAAGTACAGGACCTTGAAACTAGAGCTTTCTTATCTTCATGGACAATCTGCTTCTGCCGGATGCCCACATCTGTTCTTCCTGCACTACTGATGAATAATATGACAATAACTATTTTTTTTCAGAATCTATCTTATATCTTCCCTTTATCTAAAAGTTTCTTTATACAAACCTATTGACTCCTTAAGACCACAGAATCCAATAATTAAATAATCATACACTTTAACATACATGTATTTAGTTGACCTAAGCTCCAGAGAGCCCTCCCAGGCTAAGGATAGCTCAACCCTCCCTGATTCCTGAAACAGTGATTAGTGTCCATTCCAAATGTGCTTTTCTCAGTTCAGTATTTCTTGAATATTGCATTTTTAAAACATTCACATATTGATTTAAAATCTGTTCCTTTAATTTAGAAAAGTCCAAAGGTTACCTCATTTTCTACTTTTTTGGTCTTTCTTTTTTAAAATGGAGATAGAATTGACAAAAAAATTTAACTTCAGTTATATAACAATGATTCAATATTTACGTATGTACTAAATTATTACCACAATAAATCTAGTTAACATCCTTTATCATATATCATTGAAGATGATTTTTCTTTTGATGAGAACTTTAGTAGATTCTCTTATGTATCTTTCAAATATGTAATATAGTGCTATCAACTATAGTCACCATGCTGTATATTACATTCCCATGACTGATTTATTTTATAACTGGGTGGCCCAGACTTTTTATCACATAGCCAAGATGAGGAGCATAAGGAGAAGAGAAAGAGGTATGGTTCATAAAATGTTAGCAGAAAAAATATCACACACAGTAAAATAAAATCAGACACTTTATTGGTAAGTTATTATAGGGTATTTATAAATATTCTAAATCAATATAGTTAATTGCCTACATTTGGATTAACTGACTACTTATTATTATTCTTTATTTAGAAAAATTTTAACCAGCCTCTGACCCTTCTCACCAAGGGTTCAACTGAACTGTCCTTAATGACTTTCTGTTTACTAGATGTGTAAGCCCTGAGCACAATCCCTTGTCATCTGTTTATTCACCAAGGTCTGAATGTAATACATTATCTATGTCTTTGGATTGCCTTTCTTTTATGGTTTACTTTGGTGTCTCTGACTATGAGAAATTGGCGTCAAACACATTTCTTAGTCATGGCACCATTACTACCTGTATGATGCCAGAAATACCTCTGAGTTGCCAGAAGTGAGCATAAGAGAGTGAATTGAAACACAGAATCACATTAGCTGTACCAACCTAACTGTTGGTCTAACTGTTGGTCTCTCTCTCTCTCTCTCTCTAACTCAATCTGTGTGTGTGTGTGTGTGTGTGTGTGTGTGTGTGTGTGTGTGCATGTATGTGAGAGAGAGAGAGATTTCTTAAACATTTAAACATCTGCTACTTTCACTTTTTATCTTAAGACATGGGAAAAGAATATAAATATAAACTTTTTGGCAGAAAAAGTGAAACTGATCTGGCACTGCTGAAAGTGTTAGTAACTATATTCACATACTCTGAAATATTTTTTAAATAGTTGGATTCATAGGAGCTAAATCTTTTGATTTTCTGACCTTCGATAAGTGAACCATAGTAAATAAGCCCCTACTTCTGATACAGTAACAGGAAGAGTGCTAGACCAGTGAAGATCATTCCCAGTAGAGGAAGATTGTTCTAGAAGGACTGAGTTCTATTCATTGATTAAAAATAATGCATTATTTAATCTACTGGTTCACATCATGTTTTGTTGCAAAAAGATTTCAGAAAATGTAATTGAAGTGAGAGCTCAAAGTCCACAAGCAACAAGGAAATAAAAGAATATGTCTATGTAACCCATAATAGATACATCTGTTTCAGTGCCCTGAGACTTAAGAATCAGTACTCATGACCCATATGAATGGACTAAGGGGTGTTGGGATATATTGCAGTTCTGTCCCTCTCCCTCAGGTACACATCTAACTAACCTTACCATCACATCATTATGACTGTATTCTTGTAACAAAACTAAATCAGAAGTCCTTCCTCCATATAAAAATATGAGATATTGCATTTAGTTTTTGACTTAAAACAAGTCAAAGCAGAGCTTGTATTATTCCTATAATGATGAATAAGTTGCATTTTATCTCTACAATGTCTCTGAAGCAGGGTGGTTATACTTTTCACATGGAAGCTCAGGGCTTCAAGATGAAAATAATAGAAACTTCCATAAAGAGATAAAATTGCCTGTTTATCATTTTGGTCTTTTCCAGTACCCCTGGATAAGCTAACTATGGCAGCCAAGAATCTAGAAATCCAAGTTCATGGAGAAATACATGGATTTGTATATATGATAACAATCAAATTTTCCATGTTACACCCAGTGGTCACACCCACAACCATGGCCAAATGGCTGTGAATACTCAAAGATACTAAAAGGTTAACATTAAGGGAATATTGAGAGGCCTACAAAAAAGGCAAGAATTATATTTTTTTCTTTTTTTGCTTATCTATTACTACATAAGAAATCACTATAAGACTAGTGGCTTGCTTGCTAAAGCAATTTATTATCTCTCATAATATTATATGTTGAGAATTAAGGCAGGGCTTAGAGATAATTTTTCTGCTCCATGTGGAACTAATATGGACAATCTATAAATGTTTATCTGGTGGTTAGACAGATCTAGAAGATTCGAGATGGCTTCATTGACATGCCTACCAATTTAGCGGGGACTGCTGGAAGGCTGGGTTCTGTTGCATTGCGCCCCCTATCTATGTTTCCTCTGTATGAGTTCTCTTCAACAGGGAAACTGGATTTCTTAAATCGTATCTATAAGCTCCAAGAGGATGAAAGTGGTAACTACTAGTCCTGTAAATGGTTAAGTTTGTCCTTTTGGCTGAATGTTTGTGTTCCACCAAATTTCATTAAAGCCCTAGTTGCCAGTGTGATGGTATTTGGAGGTGCTATCTTTAGGAGGTAATTAGTGTTAGATTTGGTGATAAAAGTGGGACCCTTGCGATGAAATTAATATCCTTAGGGAAAAAAAGAGACAGGAGAACTTGCTCTCTCTGTCATGTGAGAACACAGAGAAAATACGGCTTTGTAAAAGCCAAGAAGACAGTCTTTCTCAAGAAATGAATCTGCTGAAACTTTGATCTTCAGCTTCCCAAACTTCAGAACTGTGAGAAATTTATAAATGATCGTTAAGTTACTCAATGTATTTATTAGAGCAACCCGAACTAAGACAGCCTAAAACAAGGTATAATATGACTCCTTCCATATTCTGTTGGTCGAAGTTGTCATAGGCCACCCCAGATTCAAGGGGAGGAAATTTAGACACAAACACACACGCAAAATGTTTCCATCTTTAAGTTACCATATTGTCTATTCTAGAGCTTGTTCAAACCCTGAAGTTAGCCCCAGCACTTGGAGTCATTATGTTTAGAATCCTTCTCCAAACCGGAATTCTTGAGAATAGCTTTCTCACCAGTCTCCAGGCTCTAGCACTGATTACACAATCCCGGTTAAACTTGAACTATACCAGTCAAACATCTATAAACAAGGCATTGTTCTTCTGAGGGACATTGAAATTTGATAAGGGAAAGAGAAATAATTATGCAGCTTTTTCTTGGGAATTTCTGGAAGCAAAGTTTAAACCTCCCCATTTATAAAAATAAAGGGGAAAAACTGGAAAGGATCCAGAGAAGATCAACTGAAAAGATTCAAGGATAAGAAATTACTTCTCTGAACAAAAATGAAGGAGTGCAGGCTATTGAACCACAACAAAGGAAGCTATCCAAGCTTAATAGAGGTCTACAAGTGTATGAGAGTGTATCCTCAGAAGGAAATTAGACACTTGCTCCACTTTGAAAGTTCTGTAACAAGAGGAAATGACTTATATCAAAATAGATAAAACGGGGGTAGGATCTTTCTGTCTATTAGAGAATCCGAGATCTGGAAAGTAGATATTTTTAAAGTAAAAGAGACTTTATTGGTTCTTGGAGTTAGTGCATTACTATTAAACTCTATTGCTTTAAATGTATGAGAAAATCAACTAAGTAGCAGGATGAAGGAGGAGGGAGAGAAATACACACAAATGCGGTGCGGTCCCTGACATTGGGTTGCTGATAGTCTATTTGTGAAGACAACAAACGTGCATTAAATGAATATTTAAAAGCGGCAGAAATAATTTATAAACATATATGAGTCTCACCTGGGAAGAGCTGCCCCATGGGCTGTTCTAGACCCATATTTATTGCCTGTCATCCCCATGGAATAGCTTTTCTGTCTTCCTTTTGGTTATTTCAGAAGCTTCCCTTGCCTTTAGTTTTAAGAAGAGCTATTGAAAGGTAGGGAAGAGAAAATTGTTTCTCTTGAGTTCTTTTCAAACACTCCCTATTAACTTATTAGACTGTGAAGCATTCGTGGATAAGCCAGGAAATGCAGGGGGAAGGGGTTGTCAGTCATTATTTCAGTTTTGAAAGGAAGACATGGAAATAGAAATAGCCTATAGAAGATCCCTCCTCTTAACCACAAAATTGGTTGCATCTTTACAAATGAAGATGCCCCCAATGTCTCCTCACTCAGTACCAGTCTCTTTTTCTCATCCCAGCTCACATCCTACTTCTAAGTGTTTGCCTACTTTTCTCCTTACTTTTCCGTTAGCACCTCCCCTCTAACCACCACCCCAAAACTTGCACTTGTGAAATCATAACTTGTTGGGAAGAGAACCAAGTAGATCCTGTTTCCACTACCAAGCCTCTGGAGGTACAGTGGGAGGTGATGGAATAGGTGTTCTAAGTGTTCTAAATATAACAGTTTTCCCACAGAAACAGTATGAGCTACAAGTTACTTCGTGGTTTCTGTGTACAGAATGTTTTTCATATTTTTTTTAAGATTATTAACTATAAGAAAATTGCCAATTTTTTAGGTTCTATAAATTTAGATCTCACCAATTTTCATCTGGTACAACCTAAAAATATTATACTTCAATTTTATATTAACTATGGAAGAGTATATATTACCTTTTTTATATATGACACATTTAGTGAAATCAAGGCCCTGAGAAGTTAACTAAACTGTCAAATACCACATAGCTAGAAAAGAAAAAGCACCAGTATAATAAGTTCTATATTCTATCCAAGACCCCATCTACTGTCCCCTTTACCTGTTTTCTGCTGATACCCATTGATATTTTAAGTTAAATAAGTTTTGATTTTACATAATTTTGGAAAGACATCCTCCTATTTTAGCATAATCTCTACACTATTGTTTTTATTAGAGAAACTAGAGTTAAAATTTAGATTTTAAACCGTCTTTGTGAATGCAACTTCCAAAGTAAGACACTCCCTTATACAAAGAAGTGAAGTTTTCCTCCACTATCTGAAAGTAGAATGTTCCTATAAAGTTTCAATCTTTCCTGAGCCAAAGTAATGAAAAGCAATGAAGCAATGATCATTAATTTTTATGGAAAAAAATTGTGAGTATTCCCAGACCCAAAAAATAACCTAGCAAATCAACCAAATAGCACATAAAACCTAAGATAACAGTCACAGTAGTGAAAGCAGGAATGACAGGATAAATGCACAGCCTATATAAAGTCGCTCCCAGGGAAAGCATGGCAGTACCTATTCTTGATGCTGAGTGAAAGCTACCTCTAGAACAGCAGCTGCAAATCTCATGTTGAACACTATTCTGTGTTTTGCCTTTTGTCATAAAAGTGAAAATCCTTCAGATTTCTTTCAGTTAGCAAAAACAATTACTAATGTCAGTCTTTTGTAGAAGCAAGATGTTGTAGGGCACACTTTTGAAAAGCAGGGAATACTGGTATATGGGACTTGTCAAATGAATCCATATAATAATAATAATTTCCATAAATGATACAATATAAAATGGAGAAAAACATGGGCAACAGTTATCAAAAACTTGGATTTCTGCCTAAGTAGGAGATATATGATTCTATCGTAGAGATACATATTGTCTGCTGGAACTCAGATCAAGTCACCCATTCATTTTGTCAAAAGGATATCTGTAGGTGGTTCAGAAAGAGAGGAAAGAGATAAAAGCTACAGGCAACAGAAACCAACTTCAAAGAGATCTGAGAGCAGCATTGGGCAGGGTCCCATACAATTATATCTAATTCTAAATATAAAAGAAGACCATGTTCAGGGGGTTGGTGGTGGTAGGGGAGAAATTCTAGCTGTAAGCAGTATGTAGAAGTCCAGAAGTGATAATTTCATTAGGAAGAGGCAATGTCCTCTTCATCTTAGATCATGATACAATGGCTTGTTGATAATGGGTATTTAAGACATGCATGATGAATTAAATTGGTCTGTAGGCAGCAAACTATTCATGACAGCAGAGGTTAAAAAGTAATTGCCTGAAACATACATTTTGAGTTCCAGAGATTTAGTGAGATATGTGAGAGAAGAATTAGGAATCAAATGCCAACGAGTCCATACATCTGGTCCTTGCCACACGCTTTTTAATTGAAAAAAAGAAACAAACATCATGAGGACAAAGAAATGCAAAATCTAGCTTCTAGATGTTATAACTGAGTTTCAATTTAAGTTAAAGCACTGGCTAAGGAGATAGATTTATAGTGTCAGTACTCAAAGAGTGACTTATTTAAATAATATAATATTTAAAATTATTTATTTAAAGGTAGTATTTTGATTCATGTCTTGCTCCAAGACTAAGTTACAGTTCTCCAAAATATTGCCACAAGCAAAAATGAGCAAGATTATTAGATTATTTTAGGGAATTTCTTGCTTCTTCCTATAAAATAAACCAGTTTCTAAGAACATTTTCTAAATTATATATGGTTTTATATATATATAAATATATATGACTATATATAAATACACATATATATAGGATGTAGGACCAACTATTTGATAAATATCTCAATATCTCATGTAATACAATCCAATTTGTCCCTGTATTACTTATTTTTCCTGAAAGATTCATTCTTTCAATTTAAGTTGTGCTCCATCTTTTGTCTCAAACTAAAGGCAGAAGAATGAATAAAAACTCATATAAGATTTGACTTAACAGAAGTCACTTCTCTTCTATTTTGCCAGGATTGAAAAGGTTTTGAAAGGAAATGTGTCCTAGGATTACTAGTTGTATGGACAGCTGTTCCTACAGAGAAAATTTTGCCATTCCATTTCTTGGCAACAATTTTGTTCCAGCCTTTTAAGATGAGAGGTAATCCTGTTATTCTGGCAGCTGTGATGGGTCCATCAACCCATTTCCAGTCTGTCCCTTAACCACTGTAATAAACTCTTTAGAGAAGAAGAAAAATCAAATAAGTTCCCAGGTATAGTGATGTGGCATAGAAGCTCATGTTGTCTGTGTATCTGTTTCTACACTTAAATTGTGCTAATAACTTATCCTTTCTTTCTTATACTAATAATTCACTTTTGTTTTCCTTCCATTTCAACTCACTGGAATTCAAATTTTTCAGACAAAATACAGAACATCAAAGTTAAAGTGTCGACAGTGCAGACCAGTGTAAATTACTTAGAATAACAGAAGCCACTGGACTCTCTTTAGCTAAATAAATATACAGGCTGTTAAAATACAGAAGCCATTAGAGCAAATCGAATGAAATGTCTACTTGTTAAGAAAAAAAGTATACATATTGCATGAGAAAACTATTGCTTAGAAAGCAATATATAAATGTGTAATAGAGGGAATTGTTCTTGTTATTCACTTCTACATAGTGTATTTGAAGCTATTTTGTATTAAGTCTAAATGGGTAGTGTCTTGCCACTTAAGGTAGGAATTCCAATATGACTTGCCTTTTACTAGTCAATTTCTTTATCTCTGTAGCAAAATTGCCTAAATTGATTTAGGTTCTTTAAAATGCATATTGTATTACCTTTTGTTTCAATCAATTCTACACCAAAGAGTGACTCCCAAGACATGAAAGATCAGAGTATTTTCAATCTAACAATTGAATATTCAAAGAGTTATGTCCTAATATCAGAAGGTCACATTACAGAAAAGGTTAGAAATATTTGAGAAATGTGTCTATGATTCTCTCTTATGGACAGTGGAACTCTGGGTGGAATTTTACCTTTCATTTGGTAATTAACATCTTTGTCATGAAATTAAATGACTGTTGGAGACAAGAGTTTTCAAATAAGACAAAATTATTTTAAACAATATCTAAATTTAAGAAGAAAGAATGTTCAACAATAGAAACCATATTCTTTCATTATGTAACTCCATATAGCTAAATATAGTTTATAATTGTAGCTATATATAGCTATATACATATTAATATATATCAATATGTATAAATATATAGGGAAAAATCAGTTTATGCTTTTCTTTCTACAGAATGATAGTTAATAAAATACAAACATACGCAAGTAAGTAAACAACTTAAAAGGGAAAATTTACCCCTGCATATGTTATCTATCAACACTTCATATTCATCCATTCATTATTTAAAATTTGGAGATTATTCAAATGACCAAAAGCTACTTAATAAAATATCACAATTAGAAAAGCCTCTAAATTGCTTCCAAGTAATAACAAATGTGGTAGATATGGTGATGTAAAATCCAGATCGCTCTGGAAGGAAAATATTTGAAACCCAGCTTTTGGGAGCAAAGTCAGCAGACAGCTTGTAGTTATTAACATCTTCTGTTTTTCTTCATCTTTCGAGAATGGCCTCACTTGAGGTACAGCCCTTCGGAGGGCATCCCACATCTGGTGGCAGAGTTGTACAAACTAAATGCTATCATGAACAACTGTTGTTCCGGAGCTCCCTGTCAGGTTAGCCAAGTCTGTCAACCTTGCATCTCAGTTTGACTTCTTCCTCTGCCTAATCCTCCTTACTCTATCTCCCTTAACAGATGTTAATTCTTACTAAATATCTTATACCATAATTCTTTCTCAAATCTGCTTTGAGATCGCTGCGTTATTAACAGGCAGCATCAGAGCAGTCTGAGAAAGCATGCAATAGGATGGGGCTTTGCAGCAAGATAACTCACCACCAGATCTGCTGTGAAGACTCCTGGTGCCACAAGGAATGTGGTGACCTTTTGGTACAAGGTGACTATTAAGTTGTTTTTAAAAAGTCACTGGTAGGGAATTAGGAAGGTATATAGTAGAAGGTAATGCCCGGCAGGTGCAATGTACTAGGTGTGTGATAGTTATAGAGGAAAAATAGATAACCAGATAAAGGAACACAGAAAATAAGCTCAACATCATTAATCATTAGAGAAATTAAAATCAAAACCACAATAAGATACTACTTCACCTCCAGTGGCTACAATGAAAAGGACAGATAATAGTCAGTGCTGGCAGGGATATGAAGAAACTTGAGCCATCATACTTTATTGTGGAAAAAATATAAAATGACCCACTCTTGATGGAAAACAGTACCTCAAAAATCTAATCATAGAGTTATTATATGACTCTGATACTCCACTTTAGGTAAATACCTAACATGAATGAAACAATATGTCTACACAAATACTTGCATGGAAATGTTCATAGCAGCATTATTCACATAGCCAAAAATGGAACCAACCTAAATAGCCAGCAACTGATGAATAAGCAAACAAAGTGTGATATGTCCATACATTTGAATATTACTTGAGAATAAAAGGAAATGAATTACTGATACATGCTACCACAGGAACAACCTTGAAAAAAAATTAAGCTAAGTGAAGGAGCTCAATCACAAGCACGTACATATTCCGTATTCCACTTATAGAAAATGTTCAGAATAGAAAAATTTATTTAAAGATTTTGTATATCCCTTCATTTTCAGTTTGAGTATCCTTGTCACTGAATAAAGCTTTCTGGTAAGCAGCACATAGTGGTTGTCTTGTTTTTAAAATTCATTCAACCACTTTATATCTTTGTTTATAGTAATATTTATTATTTCTTTAGTTCATAATGCTAAATTCTATTCAGGACATTGAAATTGCATCTCAGTCTCTATTTCACATCCACTACTAGAGCTCCAGTGTCTTTTACCTCCACCTTTCCCCTCATCCCGCCCCCACATAAACAGTCCTGAGTCCCACTTTTTTTGTTGGAATTTGTATGTTCATTTGTTTCATTTCATTATATTCCATATGTGAATGAAACCATCTTGTATTTTTCTTTTTCCTTCTGACTTACTTGACCCAACATGATCCCCTCCAGTCCCATCAGCTTGTAGCAAAGGGCACAATTACATTTTTTTAAATAGTGGTACAGAATTCCATTGAGTATATGTACAATACCTTCTTTATCCAGTCTTCTGTTAATGGACATTTAGGTTGTTTCCATGCTGTAGCTATGGTAAATTGTGCTGATATGTACATAGGGGTGCAAATGTTTTTCCTGGTTAGAGACTTTGTATCCTCTAAGACAAGGAGTAGTATTGCTGGATCAAATGGTAGAGTCACCTTTATTTGTTTGAAGAATCTCTGTACTATTTTCCAAAGAGGTTGCACCAATTTATATTTCCACCAACTGTGTAGGAGGGTTCCTTTTTCTCCACACCCCCTCCAACACCTGTTAGTTCTAGTCTTTTCAATATAGTCCATTCTCGCTGGTAGTTTTTATTTTAATTTCTCTGACAATAACTGATGTAGAACATTTATCCAGAATAAGAAAATTTATAGAGATAGAAATTTAATGCTTGCTTAGGGGTAGAGATAGAAAATAGGGGGCTGCATTACCTGCTAATGGGTATAGGTTTCTTTTGGAGGGACAAAAATACTACAGATTATGGTGATGGTTGAACAGCACTGTGAATATACTAAACAATATTGAATGTAGACTATAAATGGATAAAGTGTGTGGTATATGAGTTATATCTCAATAAAGCTATTAAAAGATTAAAAACCTAACCTCACCTGGGAATGTGGGGGTTTTTCTCATAAAAAAAAAGATGGAGTTGAATGGATATGGTTAAACGCCTCTAGTGCACTACAATTGGGTGTAAAGGCCCATGGGTTTGTTTGGTAGCATATAAAGAAGCAAGAGGTGACTGGCACATTGAGGCCCTGGAAAGACAAACTCCAGAGATAAGAGATAAACCCTGCAAATATTTGGGGCCAGCTACACCTTAAAATTTTAGGAGTCCTCTAGTCAGGTATATTGGATATTTCCTCTGAAGTAAAAGATAAGTGGGCCTCTTTAGACTCTAAAAGGTGCATATTCCACACTTTGGAATATTGCTGCCACCCAAATATTGCATGCGTGAAAGACTGCCAGCTTCAAACAGGGACCAGAGAATAATAGGACTCTGCAGCAGTTCCGTGATGCAGTGCAAGCAACCTCTGTACTTACACCATAAGATCTGGCCAACTCTGTCATGTTGGAAATATCAATAATGGGAAGAGATGCTGTGTGGAAACTGTGGCAAGCCCTAGTAAGAGAGTTACAATAAAATCTCAGGGTTCTAGAACAAAGCCTTACTATCAGCAACAAACAATTATATTCCTTTTGAAAAACAATGTCTGGTGTGTAATTGACCCCTGATAGAAAGGAAATCATTGTCCATAGGACACTAGCTACCCATATGGCCAGAAATGCTCATCATGAGTTAAGGCCTGTGAAAGTCATCAGATTATAAACTTGTATAAATCCAGTAAAAAGTCCATGTAAGATGGCAGTGGCACATCCAGGATCAAGCATGAATAAGAGTAGTAACCACAAGAAAGCTATATGACAGCTATCCTTTCCCCATCACTGCCATTTCCACTCTCTCAGCTCACTCTGTGGCACATGGGAGAAAGATATATTACCAGCTGAAGCAGGAGGGAAAAAAAGCCCAAGAATGGTTTAGATGTGGTTTGACTTAATATGTGGGCAAAAGTTTAAAATGGTGACAACTGAATTATGTGTAGCCTCACCAGCAGTGATCTTGATACATAATTGCAAAGGAATATCGTCCCAATGGACAGAGCTCATGGCCTTTTTACCTGGTCATTTTTCTTGTGTGGAAAGAAGACTATCCCCAGTTTAAAGTATATACAGACTCATGGACAGTGGCAAATAGTCTAATCAACTTCCCAGAGATCTGGAAGGAGAGATGTTGAAAAGAAGGATAAAAGAAATGCTGGGATAGAGGCATATGGCTGTATATAAAGTGAGAATAGAACAGCTTTGTATCACATGTTAACAGTCAACAGTACACATCCGCCATGGCAGAGGCACTAAACAGCAAAGCAGACATTGACCTACCCAGTGAGTGATGTCAGTCAACCCTTGTCATCAGCCATCCCAGTGCTAAAATAATGTAGCCACAGTGACAGGTGGAGGTTATGTATTTTCCTAACAACATGAACGCTCGCTGACCAAGACTGATCTTGCACTACAAAGATTGTTTAATCTGGTGGCAACAAAAAACAATTATCCTGAAAATTATCTCATTCCTCAAGGAGCACAATTGACCATGTGGAGGCATTTTGACTACACTGGACCAAATCTAGCCTGGAAAAGCCAATGGCTCATTTTCACAGGAATAGGCACTTAATGTGGGTATGGGTTTGCCTTTACTTCCTGCCAGGCTTCAGCCAGACCATTGTCCCAGAGTTTGTACAATATTTGATCTCCTGGTATAAGATTCCACATAACATAGAGGCAGATCACAAGTCTCTGTTTACAGCAAAAGTCATATGGGTGTGGACCCTTCCTTGATCATGGGATCCATTGGTCATACCACATATTTTATGACTCAGAGTATGGAACTGGATAGAGCGTTGGAACAACGTGCTGAAGGCACAGCTAAAATGTCAGCTTGGAAGCAATGCTCTAGCTCCCAGGATTTTGCATACACCCCAAACTAACAACCTTTATATGAGATTGTGTTCCCAATAGGTAGAATACTTGGAAACCAGGAGTTCCCATTTGTAATAAGGAGTATCTACTCACCATTATTCCCAATAAACCAAGACGGGTGGGAAGGGACATCTTTTGTATTCCCCATTTCTGCAATTCTGAGTTCTTCATAGTTAGACAACTTTTTCTCAAAAAAGGGCAGTTTTCCCAGGGACACAGCAGAATTCTGTTGAATTATAAGATGCATAAGAAAAGGAGTCACTGTCTTGGCAGGAGTAATTGACTCTGACCAGGAGGAGAAGGTAGCGCTGCTTACAATGGGAGCATAACAGAATGTGTGTGGAATTCAAGAGATCTGTTGGAGTGCTTCTTGGTATCCTCTTGCCCAGTGGTGATTGTAAAGAGCCAAGTGTGGTCCATCCTGTTGTAAGAAGGGCAGTGTGACCAGGCACTTAGGTACCTCAGAGGTGAGGACATAGGTCATGTCATCAGGTGAGCCACAAATGCCAATAAATGTGGTAGCTCATGGTGCGATTATCTAGAATGAAAATGGACATGGGAGATGAATAACAGCAGTGGTCCAGAGCCCAAGTGCAGCACCAAAACTATTATTTGTTACACTAACTTCCTTCTTCTAAGTTTCTCCTCAAAGACATGCCCACTGGAATTTTGTAGGAGCTGTTCCCCAAATGTGCATGGAGATATGGCTCAATGTGGCATGGACTATGGCAGACATGGTGATGCACCCCAGATTCACTTTCAAGGAAGGATGTGCTGCTCAGCTGTGGGGAGTCTCAGCAGGCAGCCTGCAGCTGTCAGCCTCATCAGGGTGTTTCTCATTGGCAGAGAACTCTGTCATAAGAGATCACATCCTACCCAGAATAACCCATTGCTCTCACTGAGAAAGGTGGAAATATAAAGGCCCAGACACAACAGCCCAGCCTGAGGCATTCTGTAAGGCGATGGTCACTCCAGTGCGTTCTCCATCACAGTTGCTTGCTGCTTCTCTTCTTCTCTAATAAACATCTTGTCTCTGAACTGTCTCAGCAACTGCTCCTGTGGAATTCAACCTGAGACAACAAATTTAATAACAAATTTAAGTCATATTCAGGCATACTTGCGGTAACAATGCTTGCCATTGCATTCCTCTCAGCTGGTGAAATGCTGTCCTAGAATATTCAAATGTCATCATTACTTACCCTAAATTAACTTTTAAAAAGGCATTCTTAATAGTTACAATGTTATCAGAGCCAAACATTTCCATTTTTAGTTTTACTGTCTTTGAGGTGCCATGAAGGACATTAAAGGATGTTTTCATAACGAAATGATCTAGACACTAAAATATTTTGACCATTCAAATTGGTTAGAGGTAAATTTGATGCACGAGAATTTTTTAGTTTTTTCTTACTGTTTTCATTCTTTTCTAAACCTTTGAGTTGAATGCTTACTAATATTTTAAGATCATTTGCACAATTCAAACAGAAAAAAATTGATTTAAATTTGTTGACTATTGTGATATTTTTTCAATACTACTGATTTGAATACTTGAAAATATTCCTAAGCCATTTACTAAGTGGAAAATAACACTGTTAAAATATTCGGGTATTAGTCAGGCCTGAGTATTTTCAGAGGTAAGACAAAATTAACATTGGTGTTTAAAATTTCCCTTCAGTATTCCTTTTGTCACCCAAGTTCATCATGCACTCCTTTGAAAGGATGCATTTGGCAGATGAAAAGCTCAGCTGACCTGTCCCACAGTACACTTCTAATAGCTGCATCTGAAGCTGACGGCATTTTCCTCGATGCATTAACATTCGGCTGTGTGATAAATATCAACTGCCTGGGATTTCTAGGCTTTATAAACTTGCTTGGATGATTTCACACTTCTAGTCTTCAACTCTTTATCATGTTCTTATGGCACTTCAGTCAGAATTTTTCCTCCAAGTAAAATTTTATGATAGAGAAGGGGATGTTTCATCATTACAGCTTACATTTTCAACTTTTCTGCATGAATGAGAATGATAATTTGGAAATAATCCACAAACAGCTAGACCATTTTTTAGATTCAGGAATGCTGGTACCGTAATAACCAAACATTTGTATCAATAATCAGATATTAAGTTTGTAGCATCAATATTTTAACATTATTGTTAGTATAGAAATAAAATAGCTTGTGTTTATAGTGCCCATTATCCTTAACAAAATGCTTGTACATGCCTTATACCAAATGATCCTCAGAAACAACGTGTAACCTTGTTTGGGCAGTTTTTAGTATCTCTCTTATAGGAGGAAGTACTGGGCCCCAGAGAAACTATAATTTAATGGGAGAAACTTATATAAAATATTATCAAGCTATAAATAAAGGGATAATGAGCAGATAGAAGTTTATATATTTACCTAGGGCTGGGGAAGAAAGCCTAAAGAGATATAAACCGGAAGGGGGGCCTCCTTCTTAAGGTAGGCCTGCAGATTTCAGTGGAAAAGATAGAGCTGCAGCTCGTGGATGGCAAAAAAAAAAAAAAAGTTTTGCTGGTTTCTCTGGGCCAGAGCCGGTCAAACAGACAAGTGACATCTGGTGGGTGGTGGGGGCCCCCTTGCTAAAGGGAAGCCTGGTACATGTGATGTTAGTGTTGTGAGGACGGGG
The DNA here is from genome assembly GCA_004363575.1 of Solenodon paradoxus. Taxonomy (NCBI): domain Eukaryota; kingdom Metazoa; phylum Chordata; class Mammalia; order Eulipotyphla; family Solenodontidae; genus Solenodon; species Solenodon paradoxus. Next base: position 26,458 of record RJWH01005375.1, on the reverse strand, counting down.
TGGGAGGGTGATCTCCAGTCACCAGCCAGAAGTATGAGGTCACTAAGGAATGCACATATTTGGCACATGTCTGGGCAGAATGCCACTCCATGTTTGGATGTTCTCAAACTGACACCTCTGACCAATGGCACGGCAGCTGGCTCAACTTTCTTCATCCTGAATTGTCACTACAGTGACCTCTAGTGAGAAAGCTTGACATCCTGTTCCCTGTAAAGGTGAAATGCTTTAAGAATTTTGTCCATTATTGCAGAGTAGATATTGAATGGTGAATTGGAGCAGCCTTTTTTTTTTTGGCTGAGGGGTAATTCTGGGAGAGGAACTTGGGTGTCTCTATAAACTTCCATCCTTGAGGAAATGAGTGCTTCAGTTTTGAGAACTGCAGTAGATCACCACAGTAGCCATTCCATCCGTTTATCTATAAACCAGTGCTAAGAAGCAGTCACAATTGTGCAGTATGTCTGTCCTCTTTTACTAAGATGGATTAACGGGCCTTTAATTATTGCCTGTAGTGATGTTTTCTCAAGCCTTCTTTTGGTCATTGAAGTTGTTGAAATCTATGACCTGAAAATGAAATGTATTAAACTTTAATAGTTTTAATACATAGTACTAATAATTTTCAAGTTGAATATTCTTTACCCTGGCAATTCCTATATTTCATAATAAACTTTCACCAATATTCCTTCCTTAAAGCTATCCTTCCTACAGAAAGCTTGATATAGTTACCATGCCGCTATAGACCATTATTTTCAACTGACTGGCATGAATGCCAGTTAACTAAATATCATTATAAAGGCATTTTCAACATGCTTGTGATCAGTAATCTTTTTTCATGAAAACTGAAAAAGCAATCACTGTGTATGCCTTGTGCATGGAAAGTGCCCAGTTTCATCTGCTTTTCAGATTAAGGAGAAATTTTTCAAAAGAGTGATGCATTTCAGAATTTGAAGTGGATAAAATAGAGAGGTATCTCTGTTACAAACTAATTAATGCACTCTCCTATATAAAGCTACTTCCCACTGTTTTATAATAAAAGGAATTGCCAGTGTTCGCTACTGGAACTTCTGTAGGCACCCAGAGAATTAAGGATGCTTTCTGCACTGTGCCCATGGCGCTCGGGCCTTGCATTGTGCTTCTGTTCTGGACCTCTTTTGGTGTAGTCATATACATAGTATTTTTTTTCTGTCTTGCTTTGTATAACTACTCTTCTTTGGCTGCAATCCTTAATGCTTCCATACCACTTCGAAGAAAGAGACCAGATAGCATAATAATGATAATACTCATTTTAGCTAGGGCAGGATTTCCAGTTTCTCAAGAAACACCTTTCGTTACAATTACTGGTGGACCCTGAATATGCACTCACCCCTTTAGGCGTCTACACAAGTTACTCCTTTTATTTGGAATAGCTTTCCCCACCTGAAATATTCATACATGTGTTGAACAGTGCATTTCTTTGCTATGCCCTTTCTGAAGTCTGTGGTGGTGATCCCTCTCTTACTTACTCTTATTCTCCACTATTCCTCGAGCATTTAAAAACAATAGTTATAGCATTCCCCTTGCCTTTTTCTATACCGAGTTGTCTCCTCCACTAATTTCTAATCTCTTTGAACAGAGGGTGTAACATGTTCTATTGCTGTTCAGATGACCTCCGCCAAGCCAGCCACACAACTGTGGAATTGATTTTTTTCTTCATTATCCTTCACTGGAAGACTTGAGCCATCACACTTCAAGACACTAGGGGGTTATAACTCTGCCTTCTCCAATGATGTCTGCATGTCTGCTTTGGGAAGTGGGTCCCCTTCCAAGTTTGTACCTCCTTACATTTCTGGCAGCTCTTCCAAATGGTTGACTCTTGCAGGGGTATAATAACCTACTCCTTCAGTGACCCTCTTCTCCCCAGCCCTTGTCTGAAGACTGGAAAACCCCTGTATTGCTCTTCATGCTCCTCATGGAATCAGTGGAGCTAAACTCCTAAAACCACATCTTTGCCTAGTTTCTTCATCTGACACGTTCTGCTTCCCTCTCTCCTCGGTTTTTCTCCTGAGAGCACTCCCTCAAGTCATTTTGCCAAAGGATCGCCATTCCTCTGTGCTGAGACACAGGAACGTCCATCTAATATTTTTAAACCCTGGAACAGACCTAACATTGCGCAATTAAGGCAGAGAACATTTAAGAAATGTTTGCTTAATGAAAGAATTGAAAAATTAATTTTAATAATTCGATTGCTCGACTTTCCTGTGTTTTTTCCATGTTTCCTGGCATCTCTCTTTCAATCCCTGCGAAAATGGTAGTACTTCAATGGGCTCCTTAACTGTAGTTGAAGTTATTTTACCACTCTTTGAGTTCCCAAGCCATAGTTTGCTTGTCAGGTTTTGAATTAATTATTTTTTAAACTCTTTTTTCTATCAGTTGGAATTATTTGATATATGATATTTGGAGACATTTGGATTATATGATCAGCATGTAAATCACACATAAGCATTTTTTAGAAAGTACAGAAAAGTAAAGAATCTTTTGCAATGTAAATGACTTACATCAAAAGTCATCTTTGGTGGTTGTAAGGTTTTATCCAAACCACAAATGTGTTTTATTGGAGTCATACGGTGTTTAAAATATTCGGACCAATTGCCAACACTTAAAAAATTCCAAATTCCGGTGCATCCCTATGACTCAGGTGGTTAAGGTACACAGCATGTAATGTCCATGGACCTGGGTTCATTCAAGACCTGGTCCCGGGGTAAAATAATAGTATCAATAAAAATAATTTTTTTTTAATTTCAAATTCAAGATCTTAGAAGAACTCTCATTACTTACGTCATATCAACGATGGATGTGTCTTTTGGTAGTGCTAATACTGTCATTTTCATCTATTCTATGCGCTTTTTTAAGGGACTTGTTTGACTGCTGTTGTATCTTTGGATTGGGACCCCTAAGAAATACTTGGGAGCATATAGGCAGTTATCATATTCAATCGATTTCTGAAATGCTAGCATTTAGCAAAATATCTATCAGAATAAGGCTCTATAAATGTTTATTAAATTGATTAAGGGGAAGGGAAATACCTTTTGGAAAAGAATCTGCTTTTCAACCCAAAGTAAGAGTCCTATGAAATATCCTCACTGCAACAGAAGGAAAAAAAAAAAAAAGGCAGCAGTAAAGAGACAGGAATAACAATAGCGGAGAGATGTAACACAGGAGAGATTCTTGGTTTCCAGTAGTTGTGTCACATCCAGTGTCATGCAGATGAGCACAAGAGCAATTAGGAAGAGAAGTAGTAACACTGATTGACCTAGTAGTACAGTTGATTAATTCAGTATCCAGGAAGAGAGATTTAAGGACTGAAATGGAAAGCAAGTGCAAGCATAGGGACACTGATAAATTACCACAATTAACATTTCTGATAGCCTAAAGCGACTATCACAGCATGACAAAATGTGGAACATAGAAGTTACAACAGGTGAGAGATACACACCTCAATTGCAGATTGAGACTTTAGTCTAGGTAAAGACTCTGCAATGCTTCTGGATTAGGCAGCACCAACATCCAAATAACAAAAGGAATTAGTTCAAACTTTGCACTAGATAGATATTAAATAATTTTCTCCACTTAATTATGCTAACTTTAGTAGTTACCTCTATATGTATGCATACACAGAGACAGACACATCCAAAATGTATTTTCTCAGCAAAAGTTTTAACCTAAGTGTCAAATAAACATTGAAAGGATCATCTTCAGACACTATTAGGAAGATATAAACAGATGAACTCAAATGTATACAGCATTCAATATCCTGGTGTGAAATGGGGTAGACTGGGAAGTGTATCACTGACAAAAGGACATCTTACTGCTACATAACTGTCTCCCCTATATTTTGTTTATCTTATGTTCCCTTTGCTATACTGGATTTTTGTTTTTGTTTCTTTTGTCTAGTCATCATTCACCATAGGTCAGTCTTACTGTTTTTAAGTCATAGTCAAAGCCAAGTTGCCTAGTAAGCTATCTATCAAGTTCTGAAGCTCGTCTTTCAAAGAGAGAACATGAGTTCCTTAGTCACATGTACAAAAATGACATAAATTAAATATACTTTAAATAAATAATGGGAAAGAAGAAATCAAAAAATAAAAAAAGAACAAAGAATTTAAAAAGAGCAAAAATCAAATAAAATTAAAAAGAAAAGGAAAAATTAAAAATAAGTTAAATATACTTCTGATTAAGAAGGAAGGTCATCTATGGGAAGGATAGGCCTGAGTAGTATAGCTTCGTTAGTGCAATTTGCTAAGTACTTTTATACTTTCAGGTACATATTAGGATTATATTTCCCTGACACTGATTAAATTTGACATAGATATATGGATTTATTTGACCATAAAATGTGAAAAGGCAGTGAAATATGCCTTTCCTGTAGCAGATTCTCTCTGTGAAGATCATCGTGGAAAAAGTTGTTGAGAAGCTACTTTCATCAGTGTGGGTTCCTGAGTGTTTCCTGTGAGCATAGCTTTTCATTTTAGTTCGGTGTCATATAAGCATGAGTGAAAAATAAATTTTTGTTGTGTTGTCACTAAGATTTGGGGTTTTTTGTTATGACATAACCTTGCTTATTCTGCCCGATACAAACTGATTAAATTGCAAACAGCTGTAGTACAAAAGTCTGTGGTGATGTTCATGCAATTAAAGGAAATTGATGGCTGAGCCAGGAATTCTCAGTGACAAACATGTAAACTAGAGGGAAATTTGCATACAAATACTATCAGACCAGATGACTTAAATAAGGAATTTCAAACTGTGCAGGGATGATCACTAAGGATTTCCTTCAATCTCATTAGACATCACTTGAAGGGAATGGGGGTGGGGAGTTCTCTATAGACCTTAATCAAGCAAAACATCTGTTTCTGAGATTATCTGAGATAATTTGTTTACAAATGGGGTTTCTAAATATTATTGCATTTGAAAAAAAGGATCATATGTTGAAATAATACTGGAGAAAATATTCTTTGGAGGATAATAGATAACAAAATGTTATTGGTTGTACACATCAAACTTCTCACCAGTTGCTAACTATACCATGTGCATTCATTCCTCAGCATCTTTGCATGAGCTGAAAGCATTTCCTCTCCTTGTCAATCTCTCTCTCACAAACTGCTATGCACTTTTTAATATGCATATAAAATGTTGCCATCTCTGTAAAATCACCCCTGATGGATGTTCATGTGCACACACACACAAAGTAATATATGCCATTCTTTCCAGTCTCTTATCATCTTACTCCATCAGTGCATTTATACCACTTTATGCTGTAATCAGTTTGTAAATTGTTCTCCTTTACTAGATTGTGAGTAGCTGACAGAGTCTAAAAAGATCTAAGTAGTTTGGAATGGCTAAAATAATATTTAAACAACAAAACTTAATTTTGTTTACTTAATTTACTTTTCTGTGTTGTTTTTAAGCAAATCATCAAACTTTAACTATAACTTCTAAGTCTCTGTTGTATTCTATCTTAAACATTTAACATAAATTCTCCATAGACTATAAAATTAAATGTTATTCAAATGGTTTATTACCACAATTTCATAGTCGAATGATTTTTTTTGCCATTTCTATGTTTAAAGTATAATTAACAAGGTGGATAAACTACCTGGAATAACACAAACTGAAACCTTTGTTCTTTATTATTTCAAGTAGTCCCTACCTTTCCCTACTGACAGAAAATCCTCTGTGCCTTTGTATTTTGACTTTTATAAGTTATTGCTCTTACTGAAAATTCTTCTCTGTACATTCAGCAAAACATACTCAATTTTCAAGACATACCAACTATATACAAACTATTACGTTGAATTCCATTTACAGAACATCTCTACGTGTGAATACATTTCTTTTGCAAATAACAATATTTTTAAAGGAACATTTATTCAGGGAAGGGTGCAACAAATAACAATAATTTTAATATGCATGAAAGAAAATTTTGAACTTGGCGTGTTTTTATCACGTGATTCCAGGCTTATGATAAAAATGGTAAAAAGCTTTTCCAAATATCCTTTACCCAGATTTCCCAAATAATAAAATGTTACACTTTATTATCTTTACTTATCATTATGTATGTGCATATTTATTTATGCGTATATGTATTTTGTATCTATCTCTACATATATATCTATACATTTTGCTGAATGAAACATTTGAGATATTTGAGAGTAAGTTGCAGTTATAATGCTTCTAAATACTTAGTGTTTTTACCTAAAAGCAAGAACATTTGTTTACATAACCTAATACATTTGTCAAAGTCAAGATAATAACATGAATGTAAAAAAAATAACACTTTATTCAAATTAAACCAGTTAACCCTTAGTGTTCATTACAGAAAATTAAGTCTGGTCCAGGATTCAATGCAGGATTATACTTCTAATTTAATTGCTCTGTTTCATTAATGCCTTTAAATCTGGAAGACTTCCCCAGTTTTATTTCAAATATGTTGACATTTTTGAATTGTGTAGACTATGCATTTTACAGAATATCCCTCAACTATTTTTCTGCTTAGATTGTAAATTTGGGTCAATAATACAAAAAAAGTAATTTTGTATTCTTAGTGTATTATGGCATAAGGCACATGATATATGTCTAACTAATAATAAAAAAGCTAATATTGATTATTTGATTAAAGCTCTATGTGCGAGGTTCTTCACTTATTCTTTATGGTGCATAGAGAAATTTCAAGTAAATAATATTGTTTATCCCTAACACAGCTAAGTTTCCAACCATAACTTTAAAATTAAAATCTCCTTACTATGGGTTCTAAACATTTTGTGGACTCAGTGCCAGGAGTTATTCCCAAACACACAGATGGAAAGCATGTGTGGTCCCCTCAAATATTGTTTAACTTGTGCTTATCTGTGCCTATACCTTTTGAGCAAGACAGTGCTGGTATGGGTATAATGGTCTCTCCAGATACTTGGTTGTGTTTGGCATTATGAAATCAAGAAAATACATTTCTTTGCAGATTTTTTTTTTCATCAATCCTTCAGTTTCTAATGTTTTGATGCTCCTTATTTTTATAGTTGATTTAAAAAAAACTTTTTGTATGACTTTGATTGGCTTAATGCCATTACATTAGCACATTTCTTATACACTTTCTAATCACAACCCACAAATTTTTACAACTTAGCATAACAAATTTTAGTCCTTGCTCATACTGTGTGGCCAATGTAGGTCATCTGAGGGTTCTTCTCATCATATTCATTCAGCAAACCAGATTGTAAGACTCTTCATCTCACCGTAAGCTTATATGATTACCTCTGTAGAAAGGAGAAAATGTGCAGAATCATACACTCATTCTTAAGTATTCTACTCAGAAGTGGAATATATCATTTTCACCAACATTTCATTTGAAAAGCAAATTAGGTGACCATACCTAAATTCAATGGAGGAATAAGGTATAAATCTAACATGTTGCCTGCAAGGCACAACAGGAAATAGTTGGTGAAGTGCAGTTGCCTACTACAACCCAAGTTCTTGGCTAGAACATCAGTTTATCTCTGTCCTATAGGCCAAATGGATTAACACTTTCCTCGAGGAGCAACATATAAGTTCTGTCTAGTCCAGTGAAACTTCACAGTACAGTTGATGATCACTGATTTCTATGACAAGAAGTATGTGTAATTGTCTATATCAAAATCCTCTTGATTTGAAAACTGAAAACCAAAAAGAAGGTTATCTGCCCCCACCCAACCAATACACATTGGTGGAACAGAAATAGGTAAATATACAGTAAATATTTGTATAATAAATATAGAATAATGGGGGTTTACAGTAATCCCTCGCAATTTTGTTTTAGAAAGCTCTGAGAATATTATGCAAGGAACTCCTACCCAGTGGGTAGATACTGCTCCTGACAGGCTCTAATGTTGCTCCCCAAGCCGTTGTTCTCCTGAGCCATTGGTTTGTCTTAGATGTTCCCTCGTTTCTGTCCTTTTCTTTGACCATCTTGGAAAATTGGGCAGTGGAAAGTATGTTCTTGTCAATATATATTTTTCAGTCATATTACTGTTTATATAAAGTTGGAAAACCAAGTGTGATTTTAAATCTCAGTCTCTTTTATTCCAGACTTTCTCAAGAATTTAGCCAGCTCCTTACTGTTTGATTTCAGGAAGTTCCATGTGCCAATAATCACACCCACATTTCTTTGCTACACAAAATCTTCCCATTTGCCATTGTTCTTTGATTTTTAGACCCTGTTCTTAACCTTCTGGATTTGATTGCTGGTACCATGAGAATATGACGTTATTCTCTTTCCCTAATACATTTTCTTTAACTAAAAGAACTGCAGTCTTCATTGTGAGGCCCGGACATTTACTCTGAGGTAGTTTGATTCATTCATGTTTCAGTGTTTCAGTAATTTGTGTGATGACCAACTCATGATATTTTATGTAATTTTAAGTTGTTACCTGCTATTTGTTTACTCAAAATATTTCTTATATGTTTCTTACTATTTGGGTTTGAGAATGGCTTGCCTTTTTCAACCCTACAAGTACTTCAATGTGAAGATTTTCTCTATGCTTTTTCATTCTTGCTTGCAAATTATCCAATTATTTTATGAGATCACCTATATCTAAGCAACATTTTACAAACATAACCAGCAGCTAACACCTTATAAACATAACCAACAGCAATCAACACTCACTACTAACATTTTGTTACTTCTTCTCTTCTCTTGGGACAGGCTACAAAATCATTAGGTGCCTGAGTTTTTTTTTTTATTATTATTAGATTTGAGACTAAATAATATGAATCTCCTTCCTTTCATTTTCAAGCAATGATTTTTAATAGACTTCATCTTTTAAAGCCATTTTAGATTGAGGAAAAGAATGAGAATATAATGCAGAGTTCCAATATACCCTCATATAATGCTACCCTTATTATTATTATCTTAAAATTTTACAGTTTATTTGTTAGAAATAATGAACCAGCATTGATATGATTAACTGACTCCCATGATTATTTACATTTCCTCAGTTTTTATGTTCCAAGATCTTAATCAGCATACCACATTTTTTTGTAATTGCTTTTTTATTTCACACTGCTCTATGCTTTTTAGGATATTGAAATCACACCTCAGTCTGTGTGCATTTCACACCACACCCACCACCAAGTTCGAGTGTCCTTTACTAACACCTCTTCCTCCTGCCTTCTCTTGCCCTGCCCCCCACATTGCCACAGTCTTGCACATTGTGAATTTTGTTATGTTTGTTCATTTGCTTTCTTTCTTTATATTCCACATATGAGCAAAACCATACAGTATTCCTCTTTTCTTTCTGGCTTATTTCAATAGCACAGACCCAGTTCCATCCACGATATTGCAAAAGTCATGATTTCATCTTTTTAAACAACTGCATAGATTTCCATTTAGTGTATGTACCACAGCTTCTCTTTCCAGTTGTCTCTTGATGGGCATTTGTATTGTTTTCATGTCTTGGATATTGTGCGTTCTGCTGTTATGAACATAGAGATGCAGTTATTTTTTCTGATTAGAGTTTTTGTGTTCTCTGGGTATACTAGCAATAATTTTTTTTAGCATTTCACTCTTTGTCTCTAGGTATTTTAGAGGTTTTGTTATAGGAGCACCATAATCTTTGGAAAACTTCAGTGCAATTCAGGATGTGCACTAAATACAATCCATGCCCCAATTTAAAAATAAGTTTATTTCTTATACATGATACATGTCAAATATAAGTGGCAGAAGGTCTGGTTTACTGTAGTTATACTAGGAACCCAGCTGACAAAGGCACCATCTGTACTTCCACTAGCAGGGAAAAGATAACAAGGTCTATCATGCACTGGCTCTTCAAGCCTCCACATTGAAGTGCTGCATATAATTATCCTATTTAATTCTCCAAATCAAGGCATGTGATCATAAGGCAGGGAAGTGGGTGATGGGATACATTTGGTAAACAACACTAGTGATTATCACATTTTCTTTGACTAGTTAATTCATTTTTAAGAAAAGTCAAATTCTCACATTAGTATTGGTACACTGTCATGCATAGCACTACACATTACAGAAGACTGCTCAGTTCATCTTAAATGATAAGTTAAATGCAATCACTAGGTGATAACAATGAATCCTTGCAACTCATAAACTGCTAAGAGAAATGGTGTTGCTAAAAGAATCAATGCCATTTCCTGAAAATATTAAGAATTGCAATTTTTAATACAGAGATCATTTATTATTGCTAAGGAACAAAATATTTCCATATATTTTATATTCAGTATTAATGGCTTTAGTTATAAACATTAAACTTTTGCATGTACATATACATACATATGCATAAATCACACATATATGTACATATGCACATACACATATATGTAAAATAGCACTTAATGAGAAAACTTGAGAGGAAGAATGTTGCTGAAGTAAATGTATTAAGAATTCAAAATAATGTGCCTATTACTATCACAAAAATAAAATAATTTGAGAAAAATACATTCTGCTATACAAGAGAGTATAATAAACAAAAACTACACTAAGGTTAATAATAATGATTGAGCAAAGGTCTCAATTATTTCTCAATCAATACATTGTTTATTTCTTTTTGTAATAAATTAGAATTCCACTCTACATTGTTTACTCAGGAAGAGCAAGTGACTCTTCTGAACCACAAACATTTAATAACAACAACTGTAACATTTAATGATCAAATTTGTTAAATACATCTGTTATAGGGAATTATGTTGCTTTAGTTATTCCAAACTCAAGATTCTAGAGTACATTTATTGTAGGAAATTGATTTTTTTCAATAGTCTTTAAACAAATCATTAACCTTCAAAGAGTTAACAAACTGCTGTACACACACTTTTGCAATCATAGATAAATGATAGACAATCTAAGTATATATTATATCTGAATATATAATTTGGAGTCTCTTAAAAGCTATCTTGTGATGCAATATTTATTAGGATTTAAGATCACTTGCTCTGGAACAAAACTGCCTTAATTCAAATCTGAAAGTCCTTACTGTATGGTTATAATCCTTATTTTTCAATTGCTTTACCTGTGAATTTGCTATCACAATCATCCTTCCGTTAGCTTGTATGAGAAACAATTGAGTCAATAAAATAAAACACTTAAAGCAATTAACTATAGCACAAGAAGTACTCAATATCTATTAGCTAATATCAGTATTTTAATGCAAATTCTACAGTTTATGTATACCTCCCTCTTTAAACACTGCTTAAAATTACAGATGTCTTTAGCAAATTCAATGCAGTGCATACCTTGTTCTTCTACACTGTTCACTTGATAAGGTCAATGAGTATATAACCAGGCTAGTAAGTACAAACATCGGTCATGAATTTGTTGCTTATTTCATCATTGTTCATATGGACATGTTAAGCTTAGCTATTTGCCAAATGTCAGTGTTCAGTGATTCTGCTAAAAGAAGAATTAAAATAGAAAATAGTACAGAGTACTCAGGCATATGGGCCAAATCCCTAGGTAGAGAAGTGTATGCAAATTCAAAAGTATGGTTCTCTGAGGAAAAAAAAAATATATATGCTATTTAATTTTGTAATGAAATGTTATATACATTGCATTGTATGCAATATGTATATATATATTAAATGGAGAGTTGCTATTTAATAAATATAAAGTTTCAATCATGTAAGATGAAAAGGTTATAGAGATATACTGTACCGCATTGTACTTATAGCTAACAATACTATATTGTACACATAAAATTTTCTTAAGAAGGTAAGCAAAGTTATATGTTTTTACCACAATAAAAAGTATAACAATCACTGAAAGAACAATGAAATAGCACAAAACTAAACAAGATCAAAAACAAAATACACATACAACAATACATACTAAATTCAGAACAGTGGTAATTCTGAAGTATTTATTCAGAGAGGAGAAACATTATTTGGCAGATTTGCATTGAAATTTCCCAAAGATATGGCATCCTTTCAGCAAAATAAGTTTTTTCCAAAGAATGTCCTGAAATCTGTTACCCTGCATTTATCAGTGGTAACAGCATTCCATTTCATTTAGAAAAAAAGGCAAACATACGTAATTTATCTTGGCTTTTTTTATTCCAATAAGTAGAGATGTATTATCCAATTAGAAATTTACTCTATGACATATTTTCCATATAGCAAATATTTTGAAAAGTAGGAAATGTATATCTAGCTATTGGTCAAATATAAGAATTTTCATTTCCTATAATTGTGAGAGGATAACAATTTTGACTATAAACATACTTTTATAATATAACCTATGAATATATTTATAAAACTTCACTGAAAACACTAACTCAATGGTGAAATCATGCATTTTCACTGTATTCTCCATAGTTTTCTATAAAACTGTTGAAATGTTCCTTCTTTTATCTTCTGTTGAAGTGTTTTATGGAGATTAAAGCTTAACTTCAGAACTTCAGGTTAAGCAACAGCGAATGAAATCGCTTGGAAGAGATAGAGATGTGCAAAAGCATAAGCTGTTTCTACAAGAAAATGGCAAAGTAGTTGGATTGAAAATTGAAGTTGAATGTGGCTTCTTAACTGACACAGTACAGTTTTGCTTTCTACATGCAAATCTCTTTTAGAAGATGTTTTTTGAAAGAATTCTGGTGTCAGAGAAAGTATTTGAAACTTGGAAATAAGGCAAAAATATAGATGGCAAATTGGTCAGTGTCACACAGAGGTGAAAACCATTAAAAGATTCTGAAAGGGAATTTACTTAGTTCATTTTTAATCTTTTTAGAAATAAATGTCTGTGTGTACGTGAATAAATGAGTTGAATGAAATTATTAAGTTTACAATTATTTTTATATATTCAAGAAAGATTTGTATTATTTGGAAATTTATATTTACACTGAAAGTCATTCGGATATATTGTAGAAATATTCATATGGGAATAAACACTTGTTTTCTTTTGCCCCAGGATGTTAATAGTTTTATATTTATCCTACAAAAATTGATGCAGAATTAAAAAAAACACATATATGGCAGAAAGTACTCATACTTTGAGATTAAAACCTACTTGAATCAAATCTTAGGAAGGAAGTGACTTACAAGTCTTATTTTATCTGGCACTGAGCTTAGATACATACATATATATGTGTGTGTATGTGTGTGTAATTCAGCTACTGACATGGTTTATCACCATTTGATTTTATCAAGACAAGAGGTATTTCTTTATTACCTAACAAATATGCTGCTTTTTCTTTTTATGAGTAAGAAAGGAAGGCGGGAATGAAGAGAAGCTGGCAGCAGGAAGGAAGAGGAGGAAGAAGCATTTTATTTATTTAGTTGTTCATTTTAGTTACCCCACCCCCACCCCCAGGCTACAAACTTGGGTCATTGATTGTGTGGGAACTCCCCTCCCCAGGATTAACACCTGAGTCACAGATTTGTTATTGTTGTATGCAACAACCACACACTCACAAGAGCAGAAATGGACCTATTTTATTTACTAATGTTTTGGACTTTTTCTTCATTTGAAGATAGGATAAATAAATCATTCTTTCAATTTAAAAGCTGCTATACACAGCAGTACCAATTGAAAACAGAAGATATTTTTGAAAGATAAAATTCAAACAGTTCGTACCTAAATATAAGGATTTGTGAAACTTTTTAAATGCTTTAATATTAGTTGATAGGAATCATTTAATTCTATACTTAACATTGATTACATTAATTTTGTTCCATCTTTTGATATTTCTCAGTATAACTGTCAATATAAGTCTCCTAAATATTGCATATTGGGATTGAATAGTCTGTGTCTTTCATCTCCTCCCAAAATTGGCCTCAAAATTGAGCTGTCTCTTTAAAAAATATAATTGAGAAGAAGTTAAAACAAACACTGACTGTATTAAACAATTGATTTTTCTTTTGGAGAATAAAATGGTGAATTTGCTTAAATTTTTACATTTAAACAGTTGTATTATCCTGTAATGATAAAATGTTCTAGCGAGTATAATAAAACACATAAAATGAAGAAATGTTAACAAAAAGAAACAAATAATGTATTTTAAAAACTAAATTTTATAAAAATATAAGAATTTATAGTTCATCTAATTTATCAGTATCCTAACATGCTCTGCAGTTGACAATCTGGTTTTAAAAAGTTTAATATAAAATAAAAGTGATTAATTAAACATTACAAGAACAAAGTTTGCTCACAAAGCTTTATTTTTTTTAACCTTAATCTTCTGACCACCTCATAGCTGGCAAATTGCTGTCACATTCAATGTCTCTTCAGCTTTTATTCCAGCAAACTGTTAGACACTTTGGACAGGTAAAATTATTGCCATGTTTACAATTTAGAGAAATAAGCTCAGACACATAATTTGTAAATGAGTTACCCCAAAGTCACTGAACAATGAAGTTTTCTCCAATTAGATCTTGTGTAGAGAGGCCTAAAACAGTTTGTTTAGAAATCTTTTATTATTGTAACATGTTACCTTAATCTTTAAAGAAACAATAATTTATCTTCCCCTAACACATTCAAGTTATGCAATTGTCCTATTTTATTCAATTGACTAAAAATATTTCAAAAGCCATAATTAAGATTCTGTGCGGAGTCAAATTGTTCAATTGCACTTATGCTTGGAAATATGAACAGCTGCTTGAATGTACACGTGAAAAAATTCAATCTGTGTATAAGGGAGAATTCTGGTGATTCTGAGAATAAGAATTAAGTCACTTACCTTTGAAAAGAGAACTTGCTCTGGGGATTACTTAAGGTGGTTAAATTACATAGTTTTAACCCCACAAGCTGTCAACAATAAAGAGTTTAAGACTTCATTTTCAATTTTTATCTTTAATGTGAAATGACAATAATTAACATTTAAAAACTGTGTAGTACAATATTCTACATGACAAAGGCAGAAACTTGCATAGGCTTTGGGGTCTAGCTCCTGCACATATTTACATCACTTGTTTATTATAAGGTTTTTTTTTTGTGGTTTTAGTAGTTTAATCTTTTTAAATATCATCTATAATAATTGTAAACATTGCTTGATAATACTATAGATAATAAAATTAAGGACAGAGGGTATATATTACTTTTGACTTCTAGTCTTTCTTTAAAACTGAGCGAGTTAGTATTCCCAAAGTGTAATATTATATGAATCAATTCCCCTATTTGCATAATTTGTTTTTCAGTGCAGAGTAACAGGCCCTGACCCAGATTATCTCAAACTGAATTGTCAGCAAGCCAATAAAAAATTGAGCAGATGGATGTCATTTTTCAATATTAGGCTTCCTTTGACAATAATCATTTTTGATGTTCTAAGATAATAAGAATTAGTAGGAAGAATTCAGCAGGCATCTTCTTACATAAGTATGTTTATAGTTTACATAGAAGTAAAGGAATAATTGACAAAGAGGAAAATCCTAATTTCATGAGTAGTTTGAGTATAAATATAGACACACACACACATACACATCTGTTGTTCGAATTCTAAGAATATCAGATATTTCTATGCTATGCATATTAGAATATCTCTTATTTTTATGGTGTGTATAAATCTGGACAACTTTTATGTCCATTCCTAGTTTCTATATATTGTATTTTCAAAGATAGAAAAAAGATAGCCACATTTTATTAAGAACAATCTGTCTCTTCAATTAATGTCCCATGCTAAATTTGAATTTTACATCCTACACACCAGTCTGGTTACAAAATAATTAATTTGATTCAGATGTTTAATTAAGCATGACAAGGAGGCTTTAGTTTTAAGTTAAGAGGGGAAAAAATGAAAGAGTCGCCTTGGAAAAGCCTAGAGCATATTTTGCAGAGCATCTTGGAACAAACAGTTTTAACTAAAGACTTAGTTAGCCTGTTCCTTTGATGACTTCATTAACAAGTCAAAGTCTTCAGACCCAGGAGACCTATGACAGAGAATACTCTAGTAGCTAGATGTAGGACACATAGAATTTGGATTTTTTGATCAAGTTGTAATAAATATCTTTAATTAAGCTGGCTTTTCATGGGGAATTAAAGGAAAGGAAAAAAGAGTGCCTCATTATTTATTTGTTAAACCATCACTTCCTCCTTCTATGTTAACTGAAAGGATCTTTTATTTACAGATATTATTATGACTTCCATAAACAATTAAGCCCTACATTGGATACATACTTGCTTTATTCGTGTTCTATGTATGTTGCACAAACCTACTTTGTTGATTTGAAAACTATAATTGAGGCCAAGTCTTAATGTTTTTCCCTTTACTAATAATTATATTTTGTTGTAAGCAAAAGAATAAGAGTTGAGCTTATCTTGGTGATTTATTTGACTTTCATTTCATTGATACATTGCATCTGTCCCATATAAAATGATGAGAAATCAGTGAACATTCACGGAAATGACATAAAGCAAACTTAAACTTTCTGACATACAATAGTCATTAGACAGCCTATAATTGTTTCTTTTTAAGATTTTCATTTACAAGAATATTTTATGTAGAATTATGGTTTCTGTTAAGTCAGGAAATGTCAAATTGACTGACAAATGTTCTCACATCCCAGATTTACAGCAATATCTATGCTCAGAGTTTAAAGAGTTTTTTTAACAATAGCAGCTTTATACAAAATATGATAAATTAATCATGGATACCAAGTGAAAGTTTGAATCTCATTCAATAACATTTAAAAAAAGGAATTGGAAGTAAATACAATGCGGAAGGTGGAGGGGCATGGCGTGGTGTCAAAATCTCAGGGCTGTGGGGAGAGTTTCTCATGTACTTTACCTTCACTTTGGCCCTCTGAAGATCAGTGAAAAGGCACTGTAGCTAATGGAAGAATGTTGTTTTAACTAACTCTTATAGTAGTGTAGTTTATGGCCATTCTCTATTTTCAAAGATGGCTGAGGATTTGAACCTAGTCCAGTCTTCCTTGTGAGGGGGCAAAAGAAAGATTACTTCATTTCTCTGAGGTTCTTCACAGGCTGGGAGAACAAACAAATTAACATTAGACACAATTAGTAAGCGAAAAACCCAAATTTAATAACATACATATGGAGAATTTATATGGCAGTAAATTCTAAGGTAATAGGCAGCCGGAAGTGTTATGTCCTGTGCTGAAGTATGGGAAAGGGGACCTGGGTTGTCAGGGAGAGAAGAGAGGAGTCTTCACATGGCAAGGAGGGATGGTTCATCTTTACTCTAAAAGTAATGATAAATAACTTCCCTTTCTACATTTCTGCTATGGGCTAAGGGATAAAGACCATTTCTAGAATAGGGAAAGGATAGAGGCTTAGGGAGTAGTGATGGCTCCTTTGATTCAGGGAAGGGCAAAAGAGTTAAGAGAAAGGCAGGAGCTTCTTCTTTGCCTCTTTGGTTGTCCTCCATTGTCCTAGGCTCAAAGTACTCTTCAGAGTGGGACATATACAAGAGATCAATTATGAGAAACTTAGAGTGATCTGTTTTAGCCCCTTCACTTACAATATTAATTCAAGGAATTTATGGATGCATGCTGCATCCAAGAAAGTCCTTGAGCACTGTGAATCAGGCCAAACACCTATACCTTACTGTCAAAGTATGTTTATAAAGTGGTATGTAATGAGTATTGATGAGAGTCAGTTTCACCAGAGAATAGGAATTACATTTTTATCCTGAAGGTGCTATGTGACTTGCAAGACACAAAAGTTGAAGAGCTCTCAGAGCTACTGAATGTCCTGAGCTGGAGTAGTTTGTGCCAATTCAATCACATCTCATGTGATCACACAAGTCCTAAGGATGGAATGGCTGGGGCACTGGAATTTATGAATAGTTACAAGATCACCACAGTGTTGCTGTGTATGGTGTGTTGCTATCTGTTCCATATCTCTTCTTAAAATAAGATAAACTTGATGTTGGATAAAAGAGTATGATATCTTATAAGTTTTGTTGGCAGTCCAGACTTAGACCACTTCTCTGGTTGATCTGTGTATACATCATACACATGTATTTTATTGAGCTTCCACTTCATACATGGCAGAAACCCAGTTAAACTGAGTAACTCCACTGTGGCATTAGTTTCAACTCAAAATATCTTCATACTGAATCAAAGGACACTGAGGAGGGTGGGGCGAGAAAGCCGAAGTTCAGCCACATGAGATAGGAAAGTCACAGTAAATAAAGATAAGGCCTTTATACAGATTAAAGTTCTGCTTCTTCACTACAGAGTTAAAGAAGTTAGGCCTTCCTGATTTGGTGAGGGAAACCCCTTTACAAATACATTATTTTTTTCCTCTACACATGAATATGTCTTACAAAATGATAGCCTTCACCTATTCTTCCGAGCCCCCTGAGAATTTTTTTGTCAAAAAGACATAATTTTTTTTTTGGGGGGGTGACAGATTTTTGCTCCCTTACTATGTATAAATGATTTAATTAATGAGAACAAATCTAGTAAGTATACTTATAGGAACACAGATATTATAAAAATTAAGAATAACTGTCATCAATCTTTGTATTCTATGATACTTGTGGTAGGGGACCACATTATGTATTAAGAGTGTATAATGTGCCATATATTTACATAGGTTATATTAAACTGTCATTGTAGATACTATAATCATTTCATATAGGAAAATCAGAATCTCTGTTTTGTTTTGTTTTTTGGTAATCTGAACTTTATTAAATATAATTGCTAAGAATCAAGGACATTTTTATCAATTTTATTAAGATAATTATACACAATTTTCAAGAAAGTCTATATTATCCCATTTTATAGAAGAAAATATCAATATTTTGAAGAATTGTTAGTATGTGGTAAGCAAATATTGAAATCCAAGTTTGTCTAACTCTCAAATCTATGATCTTTCAATTAAGAATTTTACCTCTAATGAATTTAGTGACAAGAAGACTATATGAAAGTAATACATATTTGATGACTGTAGATTTTTATAGCTTCCTCCTTTGGGATAATATCATTTTTATTCTTTCATCAGAGGATGAGAGATATTCCAACCACCTTATATTAACATAATGTATGATAGAAATTTTCACAACACCTGGAATCCCTAAAATTAGAATTTCAGAATGTTAAGACCAGGTGTAAAAAAGGAAAAAAAATTGTGATTTAGCATGTAAGATTTTTAAAAAACATTTCTTTTAGATAGAGATAGAGCTGTTATTTTACTGAATTATATAATGAAAACTTTGTTACAACATTAACCATAATCTCTTGAAAGTCACAGTAATTAGAATATTGCAAGAAAAATAGAATTGTTGACAGTTATATTACAGAAAAGTATATTATAGAAAGTATAACTTGTTTGAAGGGCATAAAAAAGGTTGAATGATGCAACAAAACCAAAGATAGATGTGTTTTGTTTTGTTTTACTTTTTAAAATATGATTATATAAGCCAAAGGAAAGAGATACTACTTGTTATGGATTGAATTGTGTCAACTGAAGTTCTAACCCCAGGAATACTTGAATGTGACCTGATTTGGAAATACACTCCTTTACTGATGTAATCGAGGTAGATGACACCATTTGGGTGATGAGTCTTAATACCATATGACTTGTACACAAAGGGAAATTTCAGACATATTCAAATAATAGAATGCTGTCTGAAAACAGATGAATACTAGAAGACACCTATGTGAAGACAGAGCAGAGATTTGAAGTTATGTTGCCACAAATCAAGTGATGCCTGGAGCTACCCCAAACTGGAAGAGGGCAAGAAGGATCCTCCCCAAGAGGTTTCAAAGGGAGAAAGACTGCTAAGATTTTGATTTCAAACTTGTAGTTGTCAGAACTTTAGAGATAATAAATTTCTGTTGTTTTAAGCCACTAAATGGTAGTTCCTTACATCAGTCCTAGGAATCTGATACACTATTTTTCAAATTTTCATTGCAAAAACAAAACAAGACAAAATCTCCACACTTAATTTTTCATAGGCCATAGAGTATACAAAGTTGTTTTGGAATAGAGTTGTGTGAAACTCTCAATTTTCACTCTGTAAATATCTTAACATGGGTATGTTCTCATTTTTGACAGAGATTTGAAGTGAGAATGAAAGCTTTTTCACTGTTTTATAAATCTGTGATAACATGATTTTTCTTTGTCGTCAATGATAAACATTTTTCCTCATTGCTGTTCGCTCAAATTTTCACAAACTGAAAACAAAAAAAAGGTTAAGCCAAATTATATTTTCTTCTGAAATACCAAAGTTATTTGAGTCTTTAGCCTTGTTTATTTAATAGTCAAGGTTACATTTCACTTGGATATAGGGTCTTGACCAGAGCATACTACCAGAATACAACAGTACAAAATAAAAATGAATTATTTTATTTGTATCAATTATTTATTGCTGTGTAACATATTACCCCCAAATTAATAGCTTAAACCAATAGCATTTCTTATCACACAGTTACCGTGAGCCGGGAATCAGAATGCAGTTTAACTGGGTCCTCCAGCTTTAGGTTTCTGACAAGGCTGGATTCATCTACTGGCTCAACTGAGAAGAATCTGCTTCCTACTTTATTCATGCAGTTGTTGGCAGGATTCTGTTCCTCGCGGGCTGTTGGATTAATGTATTAGGCTTTCATGAGCTGTTGACTCAAGGCATCCCTTGGTTCTTTGCCATCTGAACCTCTCTTTAGAGCATATCACAATATGGCAGCTTGCTTTATCTTTAAGTGAGAGGGCGAGAGAGTACTAATAAAAAGCAGAGTTGTAGCACCATTGAAGGCAGAGTTTTGTAACCTAACCACTAAGTGATATCCCATCACTTTTGCTATGTTCTATTAATTAGAATAAAATAGGCTAATAATTTCCATCCCATTCATTAAAAGTAAGTCAATGGGTCCAACATATACTCATGAATACCAAGAAGCTTGGACCATTGGCAACCATACTAGAAGCTGCCTATCATATTATCGTGTGTTCAAATGATAAATATGCCACTATGGATTAAATAATGATATATCTGTTTATTGCAACAATAAATAATAGCTTCTCAAAAGCTGAAAAAAAAATTGGTGTAATTATCTTATATAAAGACAGCAATTAATAATAAGGAAATTACAAAAATCGTAGTGAAAAAATTAAGAGTGAATGAGAATTGCGAGTTAGTACTTTGATTGATAGATCAATGCCAAATATTTAGCCAACAGTATCATGTATTCTGTACTGAATAAGAGCAAAAGCTTGGAATTCATAAATATATGGGCTCAAATCTAAGGTCTACCACTCACTAGTTGTGTGACTTTAGGCAAGTTATTTAACTTCTGAGTTTCTGTTTCTTTATCTGTGAAGTGACAGTACTAATGTTTGACTATCACAAACTTAAATCTGATCTTACATCTAAGGCATTTAACCTGAATAAAAAAGTCATTGTTATTTGATGAGTTTCACAATTTTAAGATGAGCATTCACTCGACAATAAAATAATTTTAATTATTAACAGAAGAGATATGTTTTATTATTAGTGAGAATATAATTATTGATGCCAGGAGAAAAACTGGACAGAAGCGTTAAGTTTATTTATAGCAAGCAAAGATATGAAAAAAATCGTTGAACAGGCAAAAACTTCTTCCCATGAGCTAAAACAAATTGGGGCTCAAAGTAAGTACAGGAGCAAGTTTGGGAATAAGTAGTAGTTTCAAGTATAAAGAGACAGGATTATGAAATTTGGCAGATTCCTGACAAATATTTCCTTCCTCCCCCAGTGACTATATTTATTAATATTCATCTGTATTTGACAGTTTTTGACCTATTCTTCCTAAATATTTACTTTTAAATCTGTGGCAGATGGATTGCCTCCACGAGTTGGTTCAATTCTTCATACTTCTTTATATCCACTCAAATGGTAGTTTATTTCACTAATAAGCAGTGAAACATAGGAGATACTATAAGCATTCTGGGCAATGAGACAGTGCCAGAGCCAGATGCTACTTACTTCTCCTCATATGTGCCCTTCATTTGGTTTTACATGAACTCATTAACCACTGAACATAGGACTCTCCAGAAAAACAGTAAGTGCACAAGCCCTACTATTTATAGGCATTTTCATGAACACACTATATTTTATTTCTGACTTTATGAGTTAATAATTATATAATTTATGTAGAAGAGAAACTTATATTTCAAAAGAGATGAGAGTTATGCCTAAAATCACAGAGCTAATAAATACTTCATACTGGGTTTAAATATAGGTCTCTGACTCAAGAAAATGAGTTTCCACTATAATCCCTGTGTCAATAAAATGCTACAATTAGATCAGTTTAGATTGATCTGAAAAGTATTCAAATAATTTAGGTTAGCAAACTTTTAAAATTACTTTATGCTCTTAACATTTGATTTACATATGTGTCTGTGTTGTAAAAAATACATATGTTCACATGATACTGTGTAATTGATGTTGCATATTCAGATTCATAAGCATAGCAATCATTTGGTCTATGATCAGGAAAATGCAGCAACAGAATTCTATTTTATTTCTGAATTTTAAAAACTTTGCAGAAAATAAAATTATATTTTCCAATTTTTTAAATATCTTTAGTGTTATTTTAAGCAGTCAGGAAAGAGTAGTCTATACATGTATATAATACTATGTAATAGCATATAAATAACATACAAACATGTATTGGCAGTGAATACATAAGCTAAAGTAAAGTAAAATAGCTAAAACAATTTTGAGAAAAAAAAGAAGCAACTTGGAAGAATCATACTACTTGACTTTAAGAATTGCTATATAGCTACTGTGTAATATTGACCCAGACACTTAGATCAATGGAAGAGAAGAGAAACCCACAAATTGGACACATACAAACATGTCCAACTTTTTTTTCTTCAAAATTTAAAAGCAATTAAATGGAAAGAAAGTCTTTTTAACAGTGCATGAGTAATTAGACATCCTTAGGCAAAAGAAAACTAACCTTAATCTAAACCTCATACCTTACATAAAAATTAACTCCAAATGGATAACAGACTTGAATATAAAACTATAAAGCTTTCAGTAAGAACACAGGAAAAATTGTCATGACTTAGGGTTGATAAAAGAGTTCTTAAACATGACACCCAAATCACAATTCATAAAAAAATGAAAATGGGTAATTTGGACATCATCAAATTAAAAAATTGTTTTTCTTTTCAAAATACCTTGCTAAGAGGTTTAAAAGACAGGCCACAGACTGGGAAGACTATTTGGAAATCACATATCTGACAAAGGACTTATCAAGTGTGTAAATGTATCAAACCAACACAATCGGCTTAATGAACAATGTGGTAGTCATTTCTGCGAAAAGATGCCTCACTTGCATATTCACATACAGAGAGATGAATGTAGATAGTTCACATGGACAGAACAATGGTACAAAATATATTGTAGACATGAACAGAAGGAAAACAATCCATAAAATCTTACATGAAATCATTGAATAAACACGTATGATCCTGGGATATGCAAAAATGTTTGAATACAAAACAAAATGCAAATGAAAGTTGAACTACAATCAGAAAAATTAAAAACTTTTGAGCTACAAATGTCTGCATTAAGACAAGAAAAATATTTGTAAATCACATAACAGGGAATAAAAAGGAGTCCAGAATATATTAAAATTATTTTCAACTGAAAAAGTGGAGCATAAAAAAATAAATAAATAAATAAAATCTTGAAACTGGTCAAAATTTGAAGAGAGATTTCACAAAAGCAGAAATGTGAATGACCAAGTAGAGCATGAAACAATGCTTGAAACTGTTAGTTAACAGTGAGAGGGAGCAGAATATACCGTCCCAAATATGCCTCTTGGGCATAAGGATTATTTTTGTCTGGCTATTTTTAACAAACTGCAGACACAGGAGAAGCTCCACGAACTTAGTAGAAGTTATACTTTTGTAGAGACAATTACATTTATAAGGGAAATCTTCATTTGTAAGGGAGTTTCCTGCTCTGTAACAGGAAGTGGATGATGACCAAATCTCTAGAACTTATCAATGGAGAAGGTAGGGACTTGATTTTCCATTGACAACCATACCCTCATTAATGTGCTTTGCCTGATAACCTTCCATAACTGACCTCCCCAACATCTTCTTTTGTTTTTAACTGAAGATGGCATTTAGGGTGGTGACTTGAGTCATTTGAGGCAGTTATTAAATTTTCCTAGGCTTCTTCCATGTATATAGGAGGTAACCATACCATTAAACTTCTTTTTATTTTTCTCCTGTTAATTTTACAGGGGATCTCAGTCAGTAGCCTAAGAAGATAAAGGGGAAATTACCTTTTCTCCCTGAAAGCAGGAAATGCATATTAAAATGAAAAGAATATAACATTTCACCCAGAAGAGTTGTTATAATTAAAAAATACAGGAAATAACAAGTATGGTCAAATAGTGAAGTTAGAGTGACCCTTATATATTGGTGATGGGAATGTGAAATGTTGCAGCTCCTCTAGAAAATGGACAATTTCTAATAATGATTTTCAACAGGATACAGAGATACGGGATTGGCAAATTATACAAAAGAAATGAAAACTTATATTCATGAAATAACATGCACAAAAATCATGGAAGTATTATTCAAAATATCAAACAAATGAAAAGTAACTGAAGGGATATCAAATAGGCTGCTCTCAAAATATGCCTCTTTGGCATGTAGATCATATTGAGCTGAAGTCAGTCAAGACATAGCTGACTATAGAAAAAATTTTACCTCTCTCTCATCTACCCAGTAGAATTTAGATAGGGGGGCTGTTCCAGAAAACAAGCTATTACTGGAGATAACTTTTATTTTAAAGATCTATCTGTATGGCAGTGCAAGCATCTAATTACTGAACATTTGCTTTTATCCTGTGAATTACCCGCCTCCTCTTAGAAGTTCCTGGTCCCTATCTCATTTCTGAGTTCAGGATGGCACATAAGCCTCAATTGCTTGACTTGCCCTTGAATCTCATATATTTGAAGTCCCCTTTTTACATAATTAAATTTGTTTTTCCCCTGTTAATGTGTCATGGTAATTTAATTATGACACCAGCCAAAGAACCTAAAAGGGAAGAAGGGGAAAGTTTTCTGTCCCTTCAGAACAAGTACCATTCAATTGGAAACTATGTATTTTAAAAGTTACATTCATGCAGTGGAATATAAGTCCATAGACTATAAATCCATGTTCATTGATTAGAAGGCTTAATATTGTTAAACTGCCATTAGAATCAGGCCAATCATGGATTCAAAACTATCACTATTAAAATCCCATTTAAATTTTTTAATTGACAAGATGATGCTAAAGGTAATATGGGAATGCAACAGTCTTGTGGTAGAAGACCTTTTCCCTGACCCCAATGCAAAAGTTAGTCTGCCAGGAATTTTCTACAGTACTACTGGGGCAGTAGCTACTCCTGTTCTACGAAGACTGCAGCTACGTCCTGCTATCATATTACAGAGGCTATAGCCACATCCTGTTCTACATACTACGATTGCAGTTATGTCCTGTTATCATGACTAAGGACAAACAAGCATAGCCTACACTGCAGCTGTACATAACTGATAAGAGTTGCCCGCAGAAATCACACAAAGCCAAGGAGATGAGTATAAAAGGCTCTCCCCTAAACCCCATTGTTGCTCAGCTTTGGGTAACAATACCCGCTGAGTCAGCATTGGTACTTGCAAAAAAGTGCTATTTTCTCTAACTTTGAGTGCCTGGCTGTCAAGTCTTCTCACCATCTAGAGGCCCTGCCATTAAACAGTCTAGAAGACTATAAACCATCTTGAAAATGAACTGCAAAGTGAGAGAGCAAACACTTTCCAATTTCAAAATACTTAAGTCTTACAGTGATGTAGAGACTGTGGTACTGGCATTAAGATAGAAATATAGTGCAGTGGAATAGAATTTGTATCTATAAATAAATCCATATATATTGGCTAAATTAAATGTCAATGACGTTGCATAAGGGAACAAAATCTGTCACCTGAAAAAATAAGTCTTTGACATAAGAATTTTTTCATGGTAGAGGCTCTGAAATCTGCATGGAAGCTTCTATGCCTTTTCTACCTTCCCCTTCCCCTCCCAACATTCTTTGTTTCTAGCTGAAAATATTTAAGAAAGTCACTGAAGCTATTTTGTTAGGTTTCCTCAGTTTTACTGGATTTCTCCCATGTATGTAGTAGGTATTCATGTTATTATTAACTTTTCATTTGTTTTCTCTTGTCAACCTGTCTGATGTTTATTTGATTACTTACCAGCCTAGAAAATTCCAGAGGAATAGAGAAAAATTTCCCTCCATCTCTACATTGTCAAAATAATTTAGGGTTGAATGTAATGCTAGGGAGATTGTATGTCCATATGCAAAATATGAATGCAGACTCTAAACTCACAGTAAACAAAACTATGAACTCAAAATGGGTTATAGACTTAAATGTAAACATCAGTAATTTAAAAGAAATTATATGTGCACATCTTTGTTTCTCTGCTCTTTATGTCAGAGATAATTAAATATTATTAGACTATTAGATTCAATACCAAAGCATACTAGAAAGGGAAAGA